>PVJN01018053.1:5620-39698 GCA_004026805.1 Lasiurus borealis
TGTTTATATGTGAGTATGTGTGTGTGAATGTGAGTGTGTGTGTGTGTTGTGGGAGGCCAGTGTTCCAAAGGAGGTGGGCTTCTGGGCATTCAGATCAGGTTCCTGTTGTTGGCTTCTGAACCCTAAGGATTCTGGGAGTTTGGCACTAAGAGCCCAGTGATCCCAGTGAACTGGGCCAATCATGGTTCAGTGTGAGAGTGTGTGTGTGTGTGTGTGTGTGTGTATATGAGTGTGTGAATGTGTGTGTATGTAAGTATGTGTGTGTGTGAGAGAGAGTGTGTGTGTGTGTGTGTGTGTGTGTGTGTGTGTGTGTATGAGTGAGTATGTGTGTGAGGAGAGTATGTGTGTGTGTTGTGGGAGGCCAGTGTTCCAATGGAGGTGGGCTTCTGGGCATTCAGACCAGATCCTTGTCGTTGGCTTCTGCCCCTGAAGGATTCTGGGAGTTGGCACTGAGAGCCAGGCGCAGGGCAGCCTGGGAAACCGTGGGAACAGGTGCGAACAGGCTGGAAGGTGCAGCAGCAGCTGGAATGTGTGGGCAGGAGCCGCCGCCCTCCCTCCCTCCGCCAGGAATGAGCCAGGACCGTGCCTCCCTCTGTCTCCGGCCCTGCCGCTCCCAGCCCCTCCTCCTGTGGGCACCCCACAACCCTGCGCGCCCCGCTGGGGAGGCTGTTGGGAGAAGCGGGCGATCTTCTCTGGGGATGCCAGGCTCTCGGTGCGGGTGCCTGTGCCTGGCCCCTGGCACAGCGACCGCTGACACTCCCGGGGACTCCTCTGTCACGCCGGGAAGCACATGGCTGAGCCTGGCCAGCGGGATGGGCCTGTGTCCGGGGAGGGGGGCCGGGGCACCCGCCAGGCCGGCCTGCAGCCTCTGCAGGTGGCCAGCGGATCAGGGCGCCCGGTGTCCTTCCGGGAAAGGCCACACCTCAGCCCGGTCACCCAGGGCTTCCCCAGGCAGCCCTGCCAGCATCTCGGGCCCAGCTCCCAACTCTCCCCAGCCAGCTCCCCTCACCTGCGATGTCTCGCTCTTCCCGGAGGGTGCTGGGCCCAGGTGCCGCCCGGCCTTCGCCTATGCCGGTCACCTGCCTGGAAGGAAGGCCAGTGCCCGCCGGTGCCCCCATGTGTGCAGGTCCCTGCTCACCCCCTCCCCCTGCCCTGACTCCTGGGCGGTCAGGACCCCGATGAGGAGCTCCCCAAACCACACAGACTAGGCGACCATGCTGCCCTCCCCGCTCAGTCAGCTGGCAAGGCCCAGGCGTCTCCCTGGACGAGCTCCCCAAGATCAGGGTCTGTGGGTGTCCCCTGGCGTGTCCCCCCCTCACGCAGGACAGGGAGGGAGAGAATACACTAGTGACCCAGGGGAGGGAGTTTGGGGAACTCCTCTGAGGCCTGGGGACCAGCTAAGGGCTGTCATGTGACCCGGGCCCTGCTTCTGCTTCCTCTGGTCTGAGCAGAAACGCCCCTCTGCCTTGGGGTTGGGGTCTCCGGGGAAGATTCCAGAAACCTCTCTTGGGATCAGGGAAGGCACATGCTCCTCATGCTCCTTCCCTCCCCTGTGAGGACTCGGGGTTCACGGGCTGGGGCAGGAGTGGCCAGGGCCGTGCTGAGAGAGAGCGTGGATGAGTGTGTGACGCTTGTGTAGGGAGAGGCCGTGTGAGGGTGCACAGGTGTGCAGCGGGCACGAGTGTGTCCATGAAAGGGCGAGTGTGAGAATGTGTGTTCCAGCATGAGGCCAGGCCAGTCTCTGTGGGTGTGAGTGTGGGGTGGTGAGTGTGAGTGGGTGTGAGTCTGTGTGTGAGCCAGCTGCGTGTGTATGAGCATCTGTGGAGGTGTATGTGCGTGTGTGTGAGTCTATGAGCATGGGTGAGTATGTGTACATCTGTGATGACGCAGGGAGGGGCCTTTGGGAGCGAGTGTGAGAGCCGTGAGCGTGAAGGCGGGCCTGCGCCCTGTGGGTAAATGTGCGGCTTACCCTGGAGGGGGCTCACTGGACCCCAGGCCTGTGGAGGCAGCTTGGCCTTGCCCTGCCCCCAGGGGCCCCTCCACACCCAGGGGACCCTCCTCAGGGCTCCGTTGGCTGCAGGTGGGGTACTCAGAGGGGTGAGCAGTCTTTCCTGTCCCAGAGGCAATTCTTCGTTAAGCAAATGCCATCCCGAATAGATTGAAAGTAACAGCTATAACGCGTGTAGGATTGAGAACTAACACACAACAGACCTCACGAGCTCCACCTCATCTTAGAAACTTTGAGGGGGCCCTTCCCAGCCCCCCTCCCCTGCAGCGTTAGCACCAGCTGGATTGGGGGTCGCCGATCCCTTGCTTTCTTTGTGGATCTGAAGCCCGGGTCACCAGGCCTGTGGGTGCGGCATCAGGGAGACAAGTGGCTGGCAGGGCCGGGCGGCTTGGTGCTGCCCTCTGGCGGCGGGGGACACGGCTTTTCCCTGCACTGCTCCACGCAGAGTGCAGCTGCAGGGCTAGCAGCCAGGCTCAGGGGAGCTGCTGGGCCCCCACAGAGGTGGACACACCACCGTGCCAGGCACATGGGGTACACCGATGTGCACACGGGGCACGCACAGAGGCTGTCACATGGACGCGTCCCATCCACGGTGAACCGAGGGGGTGCCATGCTCTGTGCGGGGCACCCACAGGAGCAGGCCTGTCCCTGGGAGCTGGCAGCAGGACGGGGTGAGAAAGGGTGCCCTTTCTCAGCGACACTCACGTTTAGGGTGGGGAAGGCTATTTAAGGCGGCTGGCTTTGGGGTGAGCGGTTTACCAGAATGGTCTAAGGCAGTGTGGTTCTCAACCTTCCTAATGCCGGCACCCTTTGATACAGCTCCTCATGTGGTGGTGACCCCCAGCCATAAAATTATTTTCGTTGCTACTTCCTAACAGTAATTTTGCTACTGTTGTGAATCGTAATGTAAATGTCTGTGTTTTCCCATGGTCTTAGGCGACCCCTGTGATGGGGTCGATGGACCCCCAAAGGGGTCGCGACTCACTGGTTGCAAACCGCTGGTCTAAGGTGAGGGGCAGGGAGGGGGGGCTTTGTGCCAGAGACAGGACAGGGTGTGTGTGTGTGTGTGTGTGTGTGTGTGTGTGTGTGTTTAGATCGAGAATGGGGGGGCGAGGCATGATGTAATGCACAGGCCAGCTCCAGACAGGAATTCTGTATCTGGGATGGGAATGAACACATTGGCCCACCCTGGCTCCCTGGGGCTGTGGGGGTCGCGGGAATAAAGGGGGGCTGGCTGCAGATGGGAGAAGGAGTCAGACCTGGAGAAGGCGCAGGTGTGAAATGCAGGTGCAGGAGGTCTTGTCTCCAGGCCCCAGGGCTGCCTGCCTCCCAGGAGCGCAGAGCAGAGGTGCACGACCCAGGGCGGCCGGCAGAGGGCGCTCCCGGCCCAGATTTGAGGCACCTGCCGGCGTGCTGGCAGCTGGGAGTTCACCCGCATCTTTCTTAGAAAGCACAGCGGTCTGTGCCCAGAAGGAAGGCTCCTGGCTTCACCCTGGGGAGCCACTGAGCACAGGGGGTGAGAGGAGACGACCTATGAGGTGGTGGGGGACCCCAGAGCGTCCGCTTTCTCCCCTTCTCCTTCTCCCTGGTCAGGCACTGCCTGGCCAGGGTCTCCAGCCTCTGTCTCCAGCTGGTGACCTCAAAACCACCTCCAGAAACGGGGCTGGCCACCTGCCCTGCTCTGGGGGTGCTCCAGGCCAACCAGGGGATGTCAGGGCCGGCCAGCCTCTCTGTAAGGGTCCCGGCTCCAGGGCTCTGCCCGCCCTTCTCCCTGCCTCCCGGCTTCCCTCGCTCACCTCTAGGGGGAGGACTTCTGGGCCGGGCACATCCTGGGAGCCCTGGATTCTAGAATCCTCCGGACCAGACCAGACGCAGCCTTGTCTTTTGCCACAAGGATTCCAGGTTTCGAGGGGAGGAGGGGGCGGCTGGTGGACACAGCCAGGCCCAGCTCAGACACGGTGTGGCCAACCCCATGGAAAGGGTGGAATCATGGAGGGAAAAGTCTCTTCCGCCGTCAATGCCCCCTCCCACCCCCTGGCATCTCCACGCATTCGTTTCTGGTTACGGAGCGCCATTTGCCCTCTCCGTCTTTGGGGACGTGTCAGAGGGGGTGGCAGTAAACAGATGTGCGGGCGCAGGATGCTAAGGGCTTGGAGAGCGGGAATTGGCTTTTTCTCTGAACTTGGCTTTCCCTCCGGCATCCAGTCCCGGTCAGTGGCTTCAGCACTCACCCACTGCTCGGCCTGGAAATGCAGCGTCACCTCCGTGCCTCCTGGGCCCAGGCCTGCCTCCCTGCTGGCCACGAAGCCACCCTCAGCCTCAGCCTCAGCCTCAGCCTCTCCCTCAGCCTCACCATCTGTCTCCCGGCCATCACCTCCATCCTGGTCCCCCTTCCCCCTCCCCTCATCACCAAAAGGAGCCCTCTCGAACTCTCTGATGTCCAGATGCACGAAAGGAAAACATGAGCAAACAGGACTTGGATGGAAGCGTTTGGAGAAAGACGCGGCAAACAACGGGAGACCATGGCCAACGGGGACAAACGCATCTGAGTGCCAGGAGCCGGGGCCTCATTCCCACGTTTACCGGAAGGTCACAGGTCAGAGGAAAGGACCCCACAGGAGCAGAAGGTCCATAAGAAAGAAGGAGGAAGAGAGGGGACTGAAAAACAGAGGGAGGATGTTCAGCCTCGTTCGTAATTAAAGAAATGGAAACCAAGTCAACAGGGAGGGCATTTTTAATGATCAAGAAGACAAAAGTTGGAAAACGATAATAGACGAACCTTCAAACCTTGATGAGAACCAGTGTCAGGTGTGCAAGAAAACGTTATTCCCTGCATGGTTGGTGGGTGTGAACATTTGTAGAGCTTCTCAAGAAAACTTAAATATATATATATATATATGTATGTAGATATATATATACACATACACACATCCACACAATTGATTTCAGAGGGGAAGGAAGAGGGAGAGGGAGAGAGGAACATCAATGATGAGAGAGAATCATTGATCGGGCTACCTCCTGCTGGGAATCAAGCCTGCAACCCAGGCATGTGCCCTGACTGGGAATCGAACCATGACCTCCTAGTTCACAGGTCAACCACTGAGCCACACAGGCCAGTCATACATTGCCATTCTTTTCATTTTTTCTTTTTTAACTTTTTTAAAAATATATATTTAATTGATTTTTCACAGAGAAGAAGGGAAAGGGATAAAAATCCAGAAACATCGATGAGAGAGAGACATCGATCAACTGCCTCCTGCACACCCCCTACTAGGGATTTACCCATAACTAATATACATGCCCCTGACTGGAATGGAACCTGGGACCTTTCAGTCCCCAGGCCGATGCTCTATCCACTGAGCCAAACCAGTTTCGGCTTTTTTTCTTTCCAATGTCTTCACTTTTGAATGATGTATTTGAACAGATATCTTAGCAGGGACATAAAATATTTTGAAAGATTTTCCAGGAGGGGGACTACTTATATCTCATGAGTAACTGTACCTTTAAAAGGCTCTTTATTGTTGAAAGTATCACGTATGTCCCTCTTTCCCCCCATTGGCCCCTTCTAGCCTGCCCCCCGCCCTGCCCCTGCCTTCACCAGCCTGCTGTCTGTGTCCACGGATTGTGCACATCTGCAAACAGGTTCTTTGGCTGATCCTTTCCCACCCACCTACCCGCCCACCCACCATTCTTGCTGCTTCTCCTCCCCTCCCGCCGTTTGTGGGGGAGGCGAGAGCATTCTGAAGCAAACCCCAGGCATCATTACTCCGGAAGAAAGTTTGGAACTGGCTCTCAAAGTAAACAATGGATTTACTCTCTGACTCAGTAATCCCACTGCCGATACTCCCTTTTGTCTAATTAAAATCGTTATAGACACGTCAAGTAAAATGACTCCCTGCTGATACCGGCTCAATCTCCCCTTCCAACCCTCGGACCAGCCATTTCTCCCACCGTGAACTGGCCCAGCGGTTCCCAAAGTGGGTTCCTCGGAACCCTAGCTCCAGCTGCTCCTCCTGGGCGTGGCTCCAGGGGGAGTAAGTTTGGGAAAGGCACAGCGCTTGGTCCCTACGTTGGAGGGTCACGGGGCATATTAGCTTGCTGACAGCTCAGGGAAGTCTGCAGTCACACAGGAAGAAGCAGGTCTAGCTCGGACACGGCGGGCACCTGGCCCGGCTCTCGTTATTAGCATCATCTGGGCCCAGCCCCCTCGCCTGGGGGATCAGAAGCTCACGGCTCTGGGGGGCCGTCCCTGCCCCTTTCTGGCCTTGCTCCCGCCAACCCCCAGCCACGCTGGTCCTGCTTCCGGTTTTCAGAGGAGGGCGCTCTGGTCCGAGCTCAGGGCCTCTGCCTAGGCCTGGGATGCCCTGCCCTGTGCTGGCTCCCTCCTTAAATCGGTTGCCCTCTTCAGGGTCACTTCCAAGAGGCCTTCCTTTCTGCCCCACTCTCCGCACCCCCTGACCCCAAACCCCTAAGCACGCAGATCCCCTTTATGCTTCCCGGAGAATGTATCATCCCCTGGTTAGATAATTGCCCATCTCTCCCGCTGGCATGTCTGTCTGCTCCCTATCCAGAGCCCAGGACTGTGCCTGGCACATAGTAGGTGCTCAGCTAACAGCAGCCCAACAAAGGCGTTGCCTTACGAGGTCCCTTTTCCTTCGCCTTCCTATCGCACACCCCCTGGGCGTTCTGACCCAGCTCCAGGTCTGCTGGCGTCCCCAGCACCCCAGGCGTGGTGGCCCCGGCGCCCCGTGATCTCCCGCCGGCTCTTCTCTGCCCGGCACAGCCCTGCCCTGGTTTGGAAACCCCGCGTGTGGTCCCTCCCTGCGAAACTGTCCTCCGAGGTCCGGCCCCAGTGAGCTGTTCCCGCCCGCGCCTCCCAAGTGCTTGTACACGCAGACCGGGATCTCCGCTCCCATAACACGGCCTGCTGGCTGTGTGTCTGTCTCTCTCACTCCCCCTCCGCCCCCTCCGCGGTGATGACGGGCAGGGCCGGCTGACTCAGGCGCCGGGCCGTGCCGGCCACACAAAGCACACAATGAGTGGGCGCTGCGAGCGCCGGTCTGGCCTCGGGAACTGTTGCGTCCATTCACCAGCGTCAGCGGGCGCTTCCTGTGTACACAGCGGGGTGAGAGCTGGCAGGCGGTCAGCGGGGAACGCAGTGTCTCCTGGCTGAAAAGCACTAGCATTCCGCCCGGGGAAGCAGCCCCGCCTGCAGTGATTCCAACACCAGTGGGGTGGTTAGCACCGGGGCTGGAAGGGACTGGGGGGCGTGTGTGTGATCATAGCAAGGGAACATGTGTATGATCATAGTAGGGGAGGTCTATGTGAACACAGCAGGGGAGCGTGTGTGTGAACATGACAGGGGAGCATGTGTGTGATCACGGCAGGGGAGCGTGTGTGTTAACATGGCAGGGGAGCATGTGTGTGATCACGGCAGGAGAGCGTGTGTGTGATCACAGCAGGGGAGCGTGTGTGTGATCACAGCAGGGGAACGGGTGTGTGATCACAGCAGGGGAGCGTGTGTGTGATCACGGCAGGGGAGAGTGTGTGTGAACACGGCAGGGGAGCGTGTGTGTGATCACGGCAGGAGAGCGTGTATGTGATCACGGCAGGGGAGCGTGTGTGTGATCACGGCAGGAGAGCGTGTATGTGATCACGGCAGGGGAGGTGTGTGTGAACACGGCATGGAAGCCTGTGTGTGAACACAGTAGGGGAGGTGTGTGTGAACACGGCAGGGGACTGTGTGCGTGATCATGGTAAGGGAGGTGTGCATGATCGCGGCGGAGGAGGTGTGTGGTCACAGTGACGTAGGTCCTCCCCGCTGGCGCAGGTGAGGAGCTGAGGTTCCCTCTGACGGAACCTGGCCGGGGCTGGGGAAGGGTTCCAGGCCGAAATGTCGGATAAAAGTCCCGGATAAAAGCCCCCGCGGGTCCCGAGGCGGAGGGCGCTGCTTGGGCCAGCGCTGGGCAGTTTCCAGGAGGAGGCGGACCGGTGGGAGGAGCTGGCGGGCGGTGAGCCAGCCTCTGCACGGTGCTCCTGCCCGTCCTGTCCTGTCCTCCCTCCCGTGTAGAATCCCGAAGGAGCGCCCTGGGCTAGCAGGCCCCTCTGCTCCCCGCTGCCCGCACCGGTCCTCCCTCCGTAGTCCTCCCGGCCGGTCCTCCTCCCTGATCTTCCCTCTGCCGACCCTGCTCCCCAAATCCTCCCCGCCCTGACCCTTCACCCTCCTCCATCCCTCCCTGCGCCCCACACCCCGATCCTCCTCCCTTGTTGGTCAGGCATGTGAGACACAGAGAGGTGGGCCAGGTTCTGGGAAGTAAAGGAAGAGGAGACAAGCCACGCTCAGAGTATTTGAGGTCCCCTAGGGAGACACTACCCCACCACCCCAAGCCAGTTCCCAGGCTGAGGGTAGACATAGCTGCTGCTACCTCGAGGAAGTGTCTAAACTGAGGGGAGAGCTTATGTGACTCAGTGGGTTGAGCATCAGCTAGGAACCAGGAGGTTGCGGTTCAATCCCCAGTCAGGGCACAGGCCCCGGTGGCCTGCTCAGTCCCCAGTAGAGATCCCCAGTAGAGGGCAGGCAGGTGGCAGCCGATCAATGATTTGCTCTCATCATGGATGTTTCTCCCTCTCTCCCATCTTCTCTGAAATCAATAAACATAAATCAATAAACATGAACTGAACGGAGAGATAAAGCCTCTCTTTTGAGGCGGTTTCCAGCATGGAGAGCAGGCGCCGAGGAGCGTGGATGAGTAGGCACAGCACAGGGCACAGCAGGCCACGGACTGGGCCCCGGAGGCTGGGTCTGCACGGAGCCTGGACCGCCCCAGCTTCAGGGCACAGTGAGGAGAGGGTGAGCCCAGGTCTGAAGGGGGGCCTGGCTGAGCTTTCCTCGCATCTCCCCCAAACCTTCCTAGGGCTGAGGCAGGGGGAAGGGGAGGGGAGGGGAGGAGGAAAGGAGAGAGGGAGGAGAGGGCAGGGAAGAAGGCAGCGCTGTGGGGTGGGAGTATTCCAGCCCCTGGGAGGCGGAAAGGGGTCCCACATGTGCCTCGGCCCGGCCCAGGGGTCCCCTTCCCAGACTTCCCCCCCACCCCTCCCTGCTGCTCTGGCCCTCCCTGCCCTGGGTCCCAGGGGGCACTGGGTCCCAGGCATCCTTTCTGGGGAGGGGCCTCGGGCAATGACGTAACTGCTTAGAGTGGGGAGGTGTCTGTGTCCCGGGTCTTGGGTTCACCCCAGATGGGTGGTTCCTGGAAACCAGTCGGAGGGCGGGGCTGAGTCTGCTGCTCTCCAGCGGGAGCACCTGTGGCGGGGCCCCTGGGGGACCCTGGCTGCTCGCTCTCCTCCCTGGGAGGAGCCTCCAGAGTCCCAGGAAAGCCCCCCAAATCCCCCAGCCCGGGAGGCGGAGGGTGGGGCCCCCAGTGGGCGCTACACACAAATCGTTAGTGGGTGGACCGGGCGGGGCGGGCGGGCCCTCGGCTGAGGAGACAGAGGAGGAGGAAGAGGATCTGCCGGGCGGGCGTGGCGGGGGGGTGCACTTCCGAGGGGCATGCCTGGCCCTGCGGGGCGTGCTTCAGGGATGAGGTAAGCTGGGGGGGGGACGGGGGTGAGCTCTGGTGGCCCTGCCTCACCCCGCCCAGGGCCCAGGGCAAGGAGCTGGCCGGCACCCTGGCGGCAGGGGCCTGGGCTGGAGGGAGGAGGGTCTCTGAGGTCCCTGAGGAGGAACGTGGGGTTCTCTTCTCATGAACCAAACAGGGTCCCAGCTGGGGGCCCCTCCCAGCCTCCGGGCCTCCCACTCCCCTGGCCTCCCCCGAGGAGACCCTGTGCTCCCTCCCTGGGTCCCTGTCTTCATCCCAGCGCACGGCCCGGGCTCAGGACCCCAGTGACTACAGAGCACCTGCTGCCCTGGCTGGGGGAGAGAATATTGGGGTTCCCTCAGGGAGATACAACCCCACCCAAGCCAGTCCCCAGGCACCAATGGGGGGGAAGGACGAGACAGTTCATGTGTGGGGTCCTGCAGGAGCCAAGGGCAGCTATGGTTGGGCCCCATCAATGTCTCTATGGCCTTCTGGGACATCAGCTGTGTCCGGGGGCTCTCAGGTCGCCTTGACCTTGTGCCCCCATCACCATCACAGGTGGGGGGCGCGTCCCAGGGACCCTCCTGTACTCCTGGGCCTGTCCCAGACCCCCCGTGAGCAGCCCCGGAGAGGAGGCTCATGCCCACAGTGAGCCCAGCCTGGGACTCGTGTGAGTCCCCTTCTTGTTCCTTGTGCTGGATTCCCAGCGGCCTCTGGGGCTGATCTCGTCCTCCTTTCCTCTCTGGGGGGGCTGCCGGGCCGCCAGGGGCCTGTCCCTGCTGCGGTGGAGGGCAGGCCCGGGCAGGAGGCGTCATGGCTGCGAGGCCTCTGCCGGCTCCTGCCCGGCCCTCCTCCCCAGCTGGGAGCGCGGGAGCTGCGAGGGCCCTGGGTTCGGCCTGGATCGGCGGCTCGTGCCCGGGTCAGGCGCCCTTAGCTATGGCTTCCTCCCAGGGCGCGCCGTGGGCAGAGCTGGGGAGGGCTGGCCCCGGGCGGCGCGGGGGGCATGGCGGGCCCCCGTGGACCTGCCAGGGATGGCGGCCCACCCGGGAGGGCGAGCGGGCTTCCTGGGTCTGACTCTGCCCTTTCACTCGGGGAGAGGGGCTGAGGGGGCCTTTCCTTCAGCCCTCGGGGCCTTTCTGCCAGAGGGGGCTCCACAGAGCTGGGCCAAGGGCCTGAGAGTGAGTCACTGGAGCAGGGAAACTGAGGCCCAGCCTGGTGAGGAGCTGGAGAGGGGCGGGGGGTGGTGACGGGGCCGAGGGCTTGGTGATTCTGAAGGGAGGGGAAAGGTTGACAGATTCTTTGCCCTTTATTAAAAAAAAAAGATTTTAGAGCAGTGGTTCTCAACCTTCCTAATGCCGCCACCCTTTAAGACAGATGCTCACGTTGTGGTGACCCCCAACCATAAAATTATTTCCGTTGCTACTTCATCACTGTAATGTTGCTACTGTTATGAACTGTAATGTAAATATCCCATAGGCAGGATGTATTTTCACTGTTACAAATTGAACATAATTAAAGCAGAGTGATTAATCACAAAAACAATATGTAATTATATATTGTGAAATATTTATTTCTAATTACAAATAAATGAAATTTTGTCTAGAATCGTGGTGTAGCATGGGTAACAGTCTTCATATGACAACAGTAAACTACATTGCTACACTTTGCTACACCGAGGAGCGGTGTGTTGGTTCCTAAGACCATGGGCAACCCCTGTGAAAGGGTCGTTTGACCCCCAAAGGGGTCTCGACCCACAGGTTGAGAACCGCTATTTTAGAGAGAAAGGAAGGGAGAAGGAGAGAGAGAGAGAAACATTGATCACATTGATTGGCTGCCTCCTACACTGGGATCAAGCTGGCAACCTGGGCATCGAACTGGTGAGCTCTTGGCGCATGGGTGGACACTCGACCATTGAGCCACACCAGCCAGGCTCTCTACCCTTTTATTTATTTTCTATTTTTATATATTTTATTGATTTTTTACAGAGAGGAAGGGAGAGAGACAGAGAGCTAGAAACATTGATGAGAGAGAAACATCTATCAACCGCCTCCTGTACACCCCCTACTGGGGATGTGCCCGCCACCAAGGTACATGCCCTTGACTGGAATTGAACCTGGGACCTTTCCGGCTGCAGGCCGACGCTCTATCCACTGAGCCACACCGGCCAGGCTCTTTGCCCCTTTAAACGGAGCCTCAAGGGTAAGGTCTAGGGGCATCAGAGGCAGGCTCCAGGGAGAGGCACTGAGGACAGTTGGGGCCTCACGGCCTGGCCCCTCCCCAAGTCCCTGCTCTGCTCCTGGTCCAGCGCTGGAAGGCGGGCCGCCCTTGTCTGAGGGAGGAAGGCCTGCCTGGGGGAGGGAAGCTAGCAGTCAGCCCTGGGGGGAGGGGGTTTTGGGGGTGCGGCCTCTCTTCACTGCGTGTCCTTCTGTGTGAGGATGACCACGGGGCAGGGCCTGCCGCTGGCACACCTAGGTGACCTCAGGTTCTTCCCCAAGACAGTGTTGGGGTGCCAGGGAGACCTTCCTTAAAAAAAAAAATTATTGATTTCAGAGAGGAAGGGAGAGGGAGAGAGAGATAGAAACATCGATAATGAGAGAGAATTATTGATCGGCTGCCTCCTGCACGCCCCCTACTGGGCACGGAGCCCACAACCCGGACATGTGCCCTGACCGACCGGGAATCGAACGGTGACCTCCTGGTTCCCAGGCTGAAGCTCAACCACTGAGCCACGCTGGCCAGGCCGGGAAGTCCTCCTTGATGTCTCACCTCATGGAACAGCCCTAGTGGCCTGACCTTGGCGTTGAGCCCCTTCCCTCCACCTCCCCACAGCCACCCTCAGAAACCCCAGATCTCTTAGGCAGGGCGGAAGCAGGAAAGATTGGGGTTCGTCCCGTCTCTCCCCGATGGCACATGCTGTCCCCACTCTTCAAGCCAGGAAACCCCGTGGCCAGGAGGTCCCCCGCCCTCTAAGCAGAGATCTTTCCAGCAGTGGCGTCTCACCAGAGGCGCTCCCCGCTCCCCGCACGGAAACCCTGACTCCCTCCCGGTCCCCGTGTGTGTGTGGCAGAGCGCCCAGGCCACCCGCAGGCTTCCCGGGGGGCCGGGCTCGCCCTCCCCTGCCCGTCCCGTCCCGTCCCGGGAGCCCCGGCCTTTCCTGGCAGCTCCCGTGCCGCCAGCGCCCTGGCAGGGCCTAAATCATTAGCGCCGCCGAGATTAGCGGGTAATCGCCTTGTCGGCAGGCGGTGGCCGCTGCCAGCCGCCAGGACGTGGGATCCTGCCGCTCCCTGGCAGGGCAGGGCGCAGGTGCGAGCCCCCGGAGGGGTTCCCCGCCCCACAGACCCCCTGCTCCCCCTCAGGCCTCCTCGTGGGGGGCCCTGAGAGTGGCTTTTCTCAGGCAAGGGGGCGGGGAGGGGTGAGCAGGAGGGGTCACCCTAATCCTTCTCTCCAGAGTCCTGCAGAGGCGGGGAGACAGGCATGCTCCCCTTTTTACCAAGGAGGAAGCTGATGCTCGTGACCTGACGCCCCTAAAAGATCCAGAGCTCCCCAGAGGTCTGCCATGTGTCTATTCCCCTTGGACCCGGGGCTCCTCAGGCCCGGGCCACAGATTTGAGGGGACCCCAAGAGATCTGGGGAGAGGGTTCCCCAGCTCAGAGGCAGATTCACCCTCCCTCTCAGCCTGAGGGAGGGCTCCTGAGGGCGCTTGGACCTGGGCCAGGGTGTCCCCCCAAGTCTCACCGTCTCCTGAGGACCAGGAAGGCTGAGTGGGGGGCAGGGCGGCCCCGGGCTTCAGGCCTGTGGAGCCTTGTCAGGCCGCGGCCGGCTCCTGGGCTGGGTTCCGGCTCCCCCCCACCCCCCATGAGCTCAGCGGCCTAATTGCGCTGAGGATGGCGGATCACCCTGGCCTGGGGCCGCAGCTCCAAGGCCACCTTTGTTTGTGAACAATGGCTCCTCAGAGGCCGGGGCCAGGCCAGGCTGGGGCAGGAGAGGGGCCTGGGGGGGTGGGTGCGCTCAGCATGTCCAGCCTGAGCCCCAGGCCCTGGGCGGCTGATCCGGGAGCAAATTACCGGGCTTGGGTGCTGGCTCTGACTTCAAGGACCCGGGGCCCAGCCCCCTCCAGCCTGGTTATAAAGGGCAGCTCAGGGTCTCCGTCCCGACCAGTCACCACCGCTGAGGGCCCCGCGGACACCATGGCCGCCACCACCACCAGCTTCCGCCAGTTCTCCACCTCCGGCTCGCTCAAGGGCCCGGGCATGCCCGCCGGGGGGTTCTCCCGGGTGTCCTCGGTGCGCGTCGGGGGCGCCTGCCGAGCCCCCAGCCTCCTGGGCGGCAACGTGTCCGTCGCCTCGTCCCGCTTCCTGGCCCAGGGCCTGGGGGGCAGCTATGGGGGTGGCTACGGCGGCGGGGGCTACGCCTGCAGCCTGGGCGGCGGCTACGGCCCCAGCTACAGCGTGTCGGACGCGCTGCTCGGGGCGGGCGAGAAGGAGACCATGCAGAACCTCAACGACCGCCTGGCCTCCTACCTGGACAAAGTGCGCGCCCTGGAGGCGGCCAACGCCGACCTGGAGGTGAAGATCCGCGACTGGTACAAGAAGCAGGGCCCCGAGCCCGCCCGCGACTACAGCCACTACTTCAAGGCCATCGAGGAGCTGAAGAGCAAGGTGCGTGCACCGGGCGGCTCCCTGCCCTCTGCCCTCTGCCCTCTGCCCTCAGTCCCTGCTTCTGCACATCCCATCCCACCTGAGGGAACACTCCTCCTGGGTCCCCATCATTCCTTTTCTCCCTGGTCTCAGGCCTAGAGGCCACGCCATGCAGGGAGGTTGTCTGGAGTTCTCTCTTTCTGGGGGGGACGGGGAAGGGCATGCGTTGGGGTGGTAATGGAGGAGCAAGCCAGGGGGTGGGGCTCAGACCCTCGAAGGCAGGAGACATAGAGGATGGTGCAGGCGAAGGCACAGAGGTGGGGAGAGTTTGGTGCTGGCGGCTGAGGGGGACGGAACCTGAGCAGGGAAGGCATCAGAGCCATTTCCCTCTGGTTCTGCCTGCCTCACCTCCTCCAGGCAGGCCTCCTGGGTGGATGGCACTTGCCTTCCCTCCTCCCAGATCTTGGGGCTCCTTCAACACGTTGAGGTTCAGTCGACGCCCTGCTCGTTGTGCGGGTTTCACTGAGTTTGGCAGGCACCCATGGCTGCCTTTGTCGTGGTCCGCCTCACTCCCTTCGTGCGGGGCGCTGTGGGGGTTCCTGAGGGCAGAGCCCCTGTCTCTCTTGGAGATTGGGGGGGGGGTCCTGAGGAAGGAGCTATGTCTTCTCAGACTGGAAGCTTCAGGGGAGGGATTTCTCTTAAATCTGATGGATCTCTCTCTTTCCCTCTCCCCCTCTCCTCTCTCTCTTTTTTTTCTCTCTCTAAGACAGTGGTTCTCAACCTTTCTAATGCTGCGACCCTTTAATACAGTTCCTCATGTGGTGGTGACCCCCAGCCATACTTCATAACTGTAATTTTGCTATTGTTATGAATTATAACCTGTGTTTTCCGATGGTCTTAGGCCACCCCTGTGAAAGTGTCATTCAATCCCCAAAGGGGTTGCGACCCACAGGTTGAGAACCGCTGCTTTAAGAACATGGCCTTGGCATTCTATCAACGAGGCACCGGGTTTCTGCACGAACCTATGAACCTACCCCTGCAGGGTCCCTCAGGGTTGCAGCCCCAGAGGCAGCGGGAGGTCAGCGAGAGCCAGAGAGCCAGGCCGGCGCCCGCGGTCAGGCTGCCGTTTCCTGGTGGAGAGCCAGGCGCCGTGCTGCCTTCCGGGGGGCTCTGGGGTTCCTGCCCGGGACCCGCGCCAGGCGGGGAGTTCCGGAGCTGCTCCTGGCAGCAGCGCTGCTGGAGAGCCAGATCAGATACGGGGCTTGGCCAGGGCAGCGGGGAGCCCGGGGAGCCCCGGTGAGTCAGCGTGCTCCCCAGTCCACTCGGGGTCGACCGGCTCCTCCACAGCAACCCCAGTGCCCCCTGCACCGGGCCTCCCCCCCTCTGATGAGTCACTGTGCCCCTCAGGGGTTTGGGCAACGGCCCCGGCCCCTCACCTGCCCCAATCAGCACCCTGAGCAGGGAGGTGCGTGGGACGGACCCACTGAGGCCTGGGGGGACTAACAAACGCACCCTCTACCCCCCCCCCCCCACTGCCCAGCTCAGTCTGGAAACCGGGGCCTGACCCAGGGTGAGCCTCCAGCCAAAGCTCCCTTCTCTTACACCTTCTACACCCCATCCCTCAGCCTTCCCAGAATCCCCCATTCCACTCCGCTCATCTGCCTCACCAACTCCACGGATCTTGACTGGAGTTTCTCGTGGGCGTTTCTCACAACAACAATGAAAGCAGCAATAATAGTAACGGACCCTCTGCTCCCTTCCCGAGTCTTCCCCGTTCTCGCTTACCCTCCTGATGACCCAGTGGGGGAAGAAAACGTTGCCTTGGGCGTGCGGTGGGGCCGGTGGTGACCTCACTCATTAATTAATCACTTAATTAGACGCTTGATTCCTCGGGGCCAGCCCTGGCCCAGGTACCATGCCCAGAGCTGGAGGTTCTGGATCAGTGGTTCTCAACCTTCCTAATGCCGCAACCTTTAATACAGTTCTTTATGTTGTGGTGACCCCCAACCATAAAATTATTATTATTTTTTAAATATATTTTATTGATTTTTCACAGAGAGGAAGGGAGAGAGATAGAAAGCCAGAAACATCGACGAGAGAGAGACATCGATCAGCCGCCTCCCGCATGCCCCACCGTGGAGATGTGCTCGCAAGCAAGGCACATGCCCCTGACCGGAATCAAACCCAGGACCCTTCAGTCTGCAAGCCGACGCTCTATCCACTGAGCCAAACCGGTCCCGGCCATAAAATTATTTTTGCCGCTACTTCATCACTGTAATTTGCTCCTGTTATGAATCTTAATGTAAATATCTGTGTTTTCTGAGGGTCTTAGGAGACCCTGCTAGCTGTTTGCGACCCACAGGTTGAGAACCGCTGTGAGGGAAGGAGACAGACGTGGCCTTGTTCCCTGAAGCTCGGAGTTCACGGGAGGAGGGAGTTTTTTTTAAAAAAAAAAAAAAAGTCATGGAAAAATCACACAGGAGAGAAAAAGGGAGGGGCAGGGAGGAGGTATGCCCGGAAGGAGGGACCCCGGTGGAGAACTGCTGAGGGCTTCCTGGAGGAGGTGACAACTGAGTCTGGAGGTGAAGTTGATTGGAAAGAGGGAGTCGGGGCCAGGTGGCGTGGGCAGTGACCTCCTGGCTGTTGAGGGGTATCTGCGGGTCCCCCGGCATCTGTGGGTCCCTACGCCTGGGCACAGTGCCCCTGCCACTCTTTGGGTCCTCAGAGGAGGAGACCACACCACAGGGACCCTGCTTCTCTCGGGCACACTCTGCAAAGACCTGTGAGGGGGTGCAGAGTCTTCTCGGGGTGCTCGCTCACCGAGCCCGCCGCCGCTCTCCCCCAGATCCTGGCCGCCACCATCGACAACGCCAGCCTGGTGCTGCAGATCGACAACGCCCGCCTGGCGGCCGACGACTTCCGCACCAAGTGAGTCTGGGCCTCCGGGGCTGCTGGCGGCGGGTGCAGCTGTGCACAGCACCGGGCCCTCTGGGTGCACCGGGGGTGGGGGGGACCCGGGCGGGGGGCAGGAGGGCCTGTGGTCCTCCGTGGCTCACGCCTCCACCCCTCCCAGGTACGAGATGGAGCTGAACCTGCGCATGAACGTGGAGGGCGACACCAACGGCCTGCGCCGGGTGCTGGACGAGCTGACCCTGGCCAGGGCCGACCTGGAGATGCAGATCGAGAACCTGAAGGAGGAGCTGGCCTACCTGCGCAAGAACCACGAGGAGGTGAGGCCGGCCGGGGGGGTGACTGACTGCAAGAGTGACGGGGAACAAGCAAGGTGGGGCCTCCCAATCTGCCCGGGTCAGAGCCCTGCTCTGCACCCCGTGCTAATCCAGGGTGGGCGCTGGCCCTGACCTGGGTGACCCTCGGAGGGCCCTGGGGGAGGCCTGGAGGGCCCTCTCCCCACCAAGATACTTTCCATGTCCCCGAAGGCCCGGTTCACTGGGAGGTGGCAGTTAGCGGGCTAATGAGATCGCATGCTGATTACTAGTTAATTACAGGGATGATAATATCACATTAGTGATTCACAGCAAAGGTCTCCACTCAACACCAGCGCTGCGAGAAGGGTGCGCGATCTCCCCTTTGCCAGTGACGAAACGGAGGCTCAGAGAGGTTCAGGGACTTATCCCAGGCTGCACAGCACAGGAATCTTCCCTCCTATCTGTCCCCCCCATGCCCACATCCAGGTCCAGCTCCGCCACTCTGCCACCTCCTCCACCTCCTTTTTCAGAGAACTCTGGGTCCCAGGGACCCCGAGACTCAACCCCAAACCCAGCGGGAGGACTCATGAGCCTGTGGGCTTCCTTCTCAGCTGGCCTCTGAGAAGTGGGGGCTGCCTTGAGCTAGGGGAGCCCGGTCCCCGAGTATCAGAAGCCCAGAAAGGGTGTCCGATTGGCTTTGAGGCTGGGTATAGGGATTGCATTTCCCAGCGAGGTGTGGTTTTTGGGGTGCTGAGTGATCGGCAGTGGGCGACCAGGGTGGTGAGCTTGTCTCGTGACAGAGAGTTGGGGATGGACACGCAGCACGCGTTGGGGACGCACCCCGAGTGGGTGATGGAGAAGACGTTTGCTATCCACAGCCCTGCCCTTTGGAGCCAGGACATCTGCCACCACCTTCAGGGGGAGGAGCGGTTGGTTGGCTTGTCTGTCTGTCTGTCCGTCCGTCATCGACCCCTGTCCCCCCCGGGTGAGCTCCCGCCCTCCTCTCCGCCCAGGAAATGAACGCGCTGCGAGGCCAGGTGGGCGGGGACGTCAGCGTGGAGATGGACGCGGCGCCCGGCGTGGACCTGAGCCGCATCCTGAACGAGATGCGGGACCAGTACGAGAAGATAGCGGAGAAGAACCGCAAGGATGCCGAGGACTGGTTCTTCACCAAGGTGGGTGGCCCGCGGGCGCGCACCTGCGCGGGCCGTGCCGGGTGCGGAGCGTGGGCTGGAGCACGGGGGGCCGCGCAGACCGTGCCATCTGGAAGGACCTGTGGAAACCAGTCGGACCAAAAGCCAAGTTCAGATCGTGAGGCCCAGGGAGGCCCCGGGCTCCCAGCATCCTCCGCTGCGGCCCTGGGGAACCAGATCTCCCCGCGGCGAGCGAGGGCTTCTCCCGCCCGGGCCTCTGTAGGCCTGTGTGTGTCCACGAAACACGTGGAGAAGCGACAGTTCCCCTGCACGGTGACAGGCACCGCGAGACAAAACCCAGGCCTGTCCCAGCAACGCTCGCCGCTCAGGGGCAGCCAGCCACGCCGGTGCCCGCCACGCAGGGCAAGTCCCGCTGAGGGGGTCTGTGTGCAGGAGGCCTGCGAGGCGCTGCTGGAGCCAGTCCGGGAGGTCAGGGCTCGGGGGTGGCCCCTGTCCCCGGCCCCCCCTCCACCCGCCTCCTCACGCCCCCCGTGTCCTCCCGCTTCCAGACGGAGGAGCTGAACCGCGAGGTGGCCACCAACACCGAGGCCCTGCAGAGCCACCGGACGGAGATCTCCGAGCTGCGCCGCTCCGTGCAGAACCTGGAGATCGAGCTGCAGTCCCAGCTCAGCATGGTAGGCCTTCCGTCTGCCCGTCCGTCCGTCTCGCCCCTCCCTGCCTCTTCCCTGTCATTCAAGGCTACCCTGGACAGGTGGACCCCCACTCAGAGAACCAGACCCCCTCACCGTGTCACTTCACACAGTGACACGGCCCCTCGCTGCCCTAGTTACCACCCCGCCTGGTTCCTGGCTGCGCCCACACCCCTACACCGGGGGGTGGGGAGGGTCCCCGCTCGGTCCTACCCTCCCACCTGTGCCGTGGCCCACAGAAAGCCTCGCTGGAGGGCAGCCTGGCGGAGACGGAGGCGCGCTACGGGGCGCAGCTGGCGCAGCTGCAGGGGCTCATCGGCAGCATCGAGCAGCAGCTGGGCGAGCTGCGCTGCGACATGGAGCGGCAGAACCACGAGTACCAGGTGCTGCTGGACGTGAAGACGCGGCTGGAGCAGGAGATCGCCACCTACCGCCGCCTGCTGGAGGGCGAGGACGCGCAGTGAGTGGGGTCCCCCCACCCCCCCGGGCACCCGCTGCTCCCGGGGAGGCAGCCCCAGGCAGGGCCAGGAGGAGGTGTGGGGGCCCGCAGGGGGCGGCACGGAGACCACTGGCTGGGGTCCGGCTGGGAGGGGCACTGAAGGCCCCCTGGAAGCCAGCTGACCCCGTGGTGTAGGCATGGGGGGGGGGCACGGAGGGGCTCTGCACAGGGTGGCGTGATCAAGAGTCTCAGAGCCTTCGCTCTGGCTGCAGAGGAAGAGCTGCATCAGCGAGGCCGGGTGGGGGGAGGGGGTGCCCGGGGGTGGAGGGGCAGGGTAGGGGGCACTGGGAGCTGCCAGGAGGCTGGAGCAGGGAGTCAGCACGTCTGCTGGGGGGCAGGGGCAGGGGCAGGGGCAGGGCCAGGGGCAGCAAAAGGGAAAGGCCTGGGAGTCGGGGTGAGCGTGGCTCACAGCCGGACTCAATCAGTGCTGAGTGAGCACGCCGAGAAGGCCTGGGTAACAGTGACCCTGGGTTTCCGGTTCCCGAGACTGGCAGTTGGTGACGCCATTACCCAGGATGGGATGAGGACGGGGCGGCCTTCTGGTTTGGATTTGGGAAGGCGGATTGGGGACCTACTATAAAGGGGCTGAGACCGTCCTGGGGTCTCCATGCTTCATCCTGTTTTCCAGCTTTTTTGTATCCTGACGATGGAGAGGTCCCCCTGTAGTCTAACCACAGTCTCTCTTGCTTCCATTGAGCCTATTGGCTGGGCCCTTCTAGATTCAGAAAAACGTGCTCCGCTTCTCCTCGTACCCCGGGAGAGGGGGAAAGTCCCTCTGTACCTCTGTGGCCCCTTTCTGTACTCCCGCCTGCCCACTGGGCCTGCGCCCTTTGACCCTTGCAGTTGCCATTCTTTGCCGGGAACTCCCGGCTGGGATTTTTTTATTTGATTTTCTGGGACCTCTCTCCCCTCACCCTGGGGCTCCCCAGCTGCTTCTCCTCCCAGGGGATGGGGCCCCTCCCAGCCAGCACCCCTGGGTTGACCGGTCCCCGCTCCCTCCCTGCAGCCTGGCCAACCAGTACTCCTCGTTCCTGGCCTCCCAGCCTACCCGGGAAGGTAAGCGTCTGCCCCGTCCTGCCCGGGGAGGCGGGAGAGTTCGAGGACCCTTCTGGGTGGGAGACGGGGGGAGGGGCTCCGGCCTGAGGTTCCCTGCGCACCCCCCTCCCCGCCCCCTGCAGCCTCGGTGACCAGCCGCCAGGTGCGCACCATCGTGGAGGAAGTCCAGGATGGCAAGGTGGTCGCCTCCCGGGAGCAGGTCCACCGCTCTACCCACTGAGCCTCCCACTCGCAACGGCCCAGCCTCGAGGGTCACGGGGCAGCCCTCGCCTCCAGCCTCAGCCCCCAGCCCCCAGCACGCTCCTGCTGAGCCCCACGCACCCGAGAGCCGTGGCCTTTCTGTACCTGCTTCCCGCAACCCTGGTGGAGGGGCTGCCCATGTGGGCCCCAGTGACCACCATTAAAGCTTGGCCTGAACATCAATGCCCCCCGGGGTCCCGTGTGCTCATTGGTGCGGGCGGTGTGGGCTGAGGGGCTGGGAGAGGAGGAGAGTCTGTTAGATGTTGGGGTGGTGGATGCCCGGCTGGCGTGGCTCGTTGACCTGTGAACCAGGAGGTCGTGGTTTGATTCCCAGTCAGGGCACAGGCCCAGTTTCGGGCTCGATCCCCAGTGTGGGGTGTGCAGGAGGCAGCCCATCAGTGATCCTCTCTCATCACTGATGCTTCTCTCTCTCCCTCTCCCATCCTCTCTGAAATCAATAAACATATACGGTGGTACCTCGAGATACGAGTTTAATTTGTTCCGTAACCTTGAGGCCTGGGAAACTATGAGACGCTTGAGTCGAGGTAAACTGGTGGGTCGTGTGCAGCCGGCCGATCCGCGCAATTACTCGTATCTCAAATGTTGCTCGTATTTCAAAGCAAAAATAGCTCGCTCGATGACTCGTATGTTAGGGCACTCGTATCTCGAGGTACCACTGTATTTAAAAAAATTTGGGGCCAAAACCGGTTTGGCTCAGTGGATAGAGCGTCGGCCTGCGGACTGAAAGGTCTCAGGTTCGATTCTGGTCAAGGGCATGTCCCTTGGTTTCAGGAACATCACCCAGTGGTGGGTGTGCAGGAGGCAGCTGATCAATGTTTCTCATCGATGTTTCTAGGTCTCTAGCTCTCTCCCTTTCTCTCTGCAAAAAAATCAATAAAATATATTTAAAATAAAATAAAATTAAAAAATCAATAAAATATATTTTAAAAAATTGGGGTGAGGGGGAAGAGGTGGTTCTTGTCACCTGGTTACCCACCTCAGCCAGGCCTGGGGCTGCTGGGACGGAGAGGGAAGGAGGCAGGTGGACCCAGGGCTCAGGGCGGCCAGCGCACCGCTGGGCCGGTGTCTGAGGATCAGGCCTGGGCGGCCGCTGCCTGCTCTGGCCCCTGGGAGGCCCCTGGTTCCCGGGGAGCCGTGTCTATTCTAGAAGCTCCCGCCTGCGCCTCGGTCTGGGGGCGGGAGGCCGGGCAGGGGGCTTCCTGAAGGCGACCCCGAACAGGGATGGGTGAGAGGAGGTGGCGGCGGCCCCGCCCGGGAAACCAGACGGGCTGTGCCCAGCTCGGGGGTGTGTGTGGGGCGGGGTGACGGCTGGGTAAGTGCGCGTGGGGGGCTGTCTTGTTTGCTTTGGTGGCTTGGCAGCTGCCGGCGATTGGGGAATCTCTGCCGCTGCTGGCGGGGCTGCCCGGGCCTGCCTGAGAGTGGAAGCCATCGGCAGCCCGAGACACGACCGCATTCCGCCCAGCCCGTCTGCTGGGGCCGGGACCAGGCTGGGCCTGGGTGGGGGGCTGGGGGGCGGGGGAGCGGGCAGGGCGGCTCGGGGTCCATCCTGAAGGCCGGGTGTGGGGGGACTGGCTGGAGGGTCTCAGGAAGGCCCTCTTCTTGGGCAGTGTCTTTAGACAGGAGCGAAGGTGTGTGCCCTCAGCTTTCTCAGAGGCCCCTTGGGGTGTAGCAGGGGTAGGGAGGTGGAGAGGCCTTCCGTTCTCCTAGTTCCCTTTGACCCTGAGACACTCCTCCCCATTGGTCATTTCCCCATCTGGTAGCTAAGCTCCCCTTTGCCCACTCAGGCCCTCCGCCCCCCTGTTAGGGAATCCCGGGGTTGGGGTACATCAAAACACTGGCCAGACGCACTTGGATCCCCTAAGAGCGCTCCCCTGGGGTCAGGGCTGGGCAGAGGGGGGCAGTGCGCCTGGGTCCCTGGGGGAGGAGGCGTCTGGAGCTGTGGGGTGAGGGGGGAAACGCTGCCAGCCCAGTCCTGCAGGTGTGGGGGTGGGCAGTGGGCCACCGTCCCTCTCCAGCCCCCGTCTCCTGAGCTATAACACGGGGTGGTCATGTGAGACCCGGCGGCGTGACTGTGCGGCGCGCTGAGCCTGGGGGTGTAGGTCCAGGTGCCCAGGCCGGAGGGGGGCTCCCTCCTCGCCACCTCCCCTGCCTGCAACCCTGGTGTGTGCATCGAAGGACAGTGACCTCAGCCTGGAAGGTGCGGGGCGGGGGGCGGCTGCCGGGTTCCCCAACCATCTCCCTCCCAGGCCCAGGCGGGGTGGCCCTGCCTGGGAGGGCCCGGGACGGTGACGTCCGCCTCTCCTCTCCTCTTCCCCGTATTAGGTCATGGGAAAGCGTAGCTCGAGGGCCTGGGCCCGCCTGAATCACAGGTGACGGGCTGGAGGACAGAGACGGGCGCACGCACACACGCAGGCGCCCGGCTGAGGGGTTCGGAGAAATGAGGCCGAGCCCGGGGGCGGGCGGGCGGGCGGGGGGCCCACGGGCACCTGGGAGCTGGCGGCCGGCCAGCGGTGATGAAAGCCCAGGGGAATGGAAAGAGGAGAAGCCTATTGTCCTCCTCCCCCGCCCCCCCGACGCCGCCGGTTATAAAGGAGCGGGCGGGCCGGCCTTCCCGGCATCTCAGGCATCTCTCCGCTCAGCCCGCTCTGCACCTGCCTGCCCTCCGCCACCGCCACCACCGCCACCACCATGACCACCACCATCCGCCAGTTCACGTCCTCCAGCTCCATCAAGGGCTCCTCGGGCCTGGGGGGCGGCTCGTCCCGCGCCTCCTGCCGCCTGTCCGGTGGCCTGGGCGCCTCCGGCTCCTGCAGGCTGGGGGCCGCCAGCGGCCTGGGCAGCGGCCTGGGCAGCGGCCTGGGAAGCAGCAGCTACGCCGGCTGCTACAGCTTCGGCTCCGGCGGGGGCTATGGCGGCAGCTTCGGCGGGGTGGACGGGCTGCTGGCGGGAGGCGAGAAGGCCACCATGCAGAACCTCAACGACCGCCTGGCCTCCTACCTGGACAAGGTGCGCGCCCTGGAGGCGGCCAACACGGAGCTGGAGGTCAAGATCCGCGACTGGTACCAGCGGCAGGCCCCCGGCCCCGCCCGCGACTACAGCCACTACTACCACACCATCGAGGAGCTGAAGAGCAAGGTGGGGCGCTGGGGAGGGCTCAGGGGGCACCCTGGCTTGGCCCGCCATCTCCTGCCCCACCGGGAACCATCCGGCCTGGGCACTGTCACGGGGCCTGGGGGCGGGGGGGTTCAGGACAGCTCGGCTCCGGTGTGGCCTCAGGGAGCCCACCTTGCGGCTGCTCTGTGGCTCCTGTGATTCGTTTTTGGGGGGCAGCAGGAGGCTACCCCGGGGCAAGCAGGCCTCAGGCTGCTCCTTCGAGGCTCCGTGTCCTCATCCCAGAGTTCTTTGCCACCTTGTGGGTGACAGGATAAGGTGAATGGACACCTCTGGAGGGCTGGGTGGGCTCAGGAGGGGCTGCGGGGTACGTGAGCATCTCTATCCTCGGAGCCCTAGGGGGTTGGGGGGCCCCGGTGGGGTCAGGGGTCTGAGTGAGCATCCCCTGGCACCTGCTGGGAGGCGGAGACAGGAGAGCGGGGGCGGGGCCTCCGGCAAGCGAGCCTTATTTGGGGATTTTTCTGGCTTCCCCATCCCTCCAGCGGCTCCCTGAGCCGAAATCGGTTTGGTTCAGTGGATAGAGCGTCGGCCTGTGGACCAAAAGGTCCCAGGTTGGATTCTGGTCCAGGGCATGTATCCTGGTTGGGGGCACATCCCCAGTGGCGGGTGTGCAGGAGGCGGCTGAGCGATGTCTCTCTCTCATCGATGTGTCTAGCTCTCTATCCCTCTCCCTTCCTCTCTGTGAAAAATAAATAAAATATATTAAAAAAAAAAAAAAGGACAGGGCTGAGCAAACCAGGGTTGGGGGGTGTAGGGGGGCTGCCCCCTGGAGCCCTCGGCCACGGTTCAGCCGGAGTCAAGACTTCTGATTGGAAAAGGCTCTTTAGTGAGGATGCTTTTATCCTCCCTTTTGGGGGAGACTCTCAGGGGCACCATCTCCCCAGCTGTAAAGGGTGGGGGTTGCCCACATCCCCGCTGCTTTCTGGGCTTCTGGGACAGGTTCTGCCGGGAGGCATCCCCTCCTCCTCCCCCCTCCTCGCACCCACGTTCTGGGGCTCCCCCCCACTGCCCCCGCATTTCTAGCCTGAGAGCTGCCTGCTCTGGGAGTCTGTGCTGGGGGGATGTAGGTCCTGGGGGGACAGGAGGCAAGTTCCAGCGCATCCGACTCTGTCAACAATTACAAGAGAGGAGAGAGGATGGGCAGGAAGGGAGCCCCATCCTGGCCCCCAGGAAGGAAGGCCCCTCTCAGAGCCCCGGTCAGGGCTGAGCCACCCCCAGCCGGTGACTCGCCTCTTCCCGCACCTCCCCAGATCCTCACGGCCACCGTGGACAACGCCAGCATCCTGCTGCAGATCGACAACGCGCGCCTGGCTGCTGATGACTTCCGCACCAAGTGAGCCTCACCATGGAGCGGGGGAGGCATCTTGGGGGTACCCCTCCCCACCCTGGGACCCGTCAGGTGCTCGTGATTCCAGCCAAAAGCTGGGGTGGGGGAGTCTCCCTTGTGGTCCAGGAGGCAGCACATCCTGAAGGTCGCAGGGCTGAGGTGATGGACACGAGCAAGAGGAGGCAGGAGGGGGAAGTAGGTGGGGTACAGCCTGGCCCTGCCTGTTCCCAGGGCCCCCCCGGGCTGGAGTCTGCTTCCACTCCTCGCCATCTTCATTCTCCAGAAGCCCGGGGAGCCCCTGGCGAAAGCGGGGTGCTGGCCGGGACCTGGTGCCCTGCTTGTCCCAGGGTCTACATGGAAGTCTCCGCTTCCCTTTTGCAGGTTTGAGACCGAACAGGCCCTGCGCATGAGCGTGGAGGCGGACATCAACGGCCTGCGCCGGGTGCTGGACGAGCTGACCCTGGCCAGGGCCGACCTGGAGATGCAGATCGAGAACCTGAAGGAGGAGCTGGCCTACCTGCGCAAGAACCACGAGGAGGTGAGGGGCACGGGGAGACAGGGGCTGCAGGGCTGTCTGAGGAGCCCCGGGCCTGGGGTCCAGAGCCAGCGTGCAGGCCAGCCTCCTGCCTGCTTTCCCCGCCTTGGAGGAACCTCCCAGGGGCGCGCAGAGGCCTCTTCTGCCCTCCCCCCAAAGGGCAGGGTCTAAATCAGTGGTTCTCCACCTTCCTAAGGCCGCAACCCTTGCATACAGTTCCTCATGGGGTGGTGACCCCCAACCATGAAATGTTGCTACTGTTATGCATCTCGATGTAAATATCTACATTTTCCGATGGTCTTAGGCGACCCCTGTGAAAGGGTCCTTCGACCCCCCCAAAGGGGTCTTGACCCACAGGTTGAGAACCACTGGTCTAAAGGAAGAGGTCCCCTGTCCTAGCTCAAACCCTTGAACCCGGGCCCCTGCAGAAGTTTGGAAAGGAGAGGGGATATTCTGGGGGCACAGGCCTGAGCATGAGATTTTATCTTTACGGGGAGACACAGAACCCACCCACAGTCTTAAGGGGGAAGCAGAACCCACACAGAGCAGGTGAACCAGCGGTCAGGAGGTCAGAGGGCAGAGGGCAGGCTGAATGAGGGCGGGGTCCGGAGAGCCAGCGTGGGGAGGGGTGGGGTGAGAGACCGGGCAGGCCCGGGTGCCCACACCACAGTCCCCGTCCCTCCCCAGGAGATGCTGGCCCTGCGAGGCCAGGTGGGCGGCGAGATCAACGTGGAGATGGACGCGGCGCCCGGCGTGGACCTGAGCCGCATCCTGAACGAGATGCGTGACCAGTACGAGAAGATGGCGGAGAAGAACCGCAAGGACGCTGAGGACTGGTTCTTCAGCAAGGTGCGGGCTGCCGGCCCCGGGGCCTCGCCCAGCACATGGGGTGCAGGAGCCGAGTCCCCACAGCACACCCAGGGGGCCTGGCATCTTGGGGGCACCCTCTCCTCAGCCAGCCAAGTGCACCCCAGCAGATCAGGCTCAGCCCTGGCACCACGGGCCTGGAGCTCGGCTAAAGCTAGGATCTGGGGGTGGGGGGAGCCCCACTCGGGAGCACAGCCAGAGGGTAAAGGCCCCGGGACCCTCCGCCTCTCCTGTAAGAAGTCAGGAAATGGCGCCAGGGGCCTGGCTACCGATCCTTAATGGGGGAGGAAGAGGGACCCATTAGGATTCTCATTTCCTGCTCTTGCACCCTCCACCTGCGGGGATCAAAGTTAAAACTTAACATAGACCAAAGGTTTCGGGACTTTGGGGAGTGGGAAGCTGATGAGAGACGCTCCCCGCATAGTCAGGTTTAGGAGGAGGGCCCTGGGGCGGTCAGCAAGGCGAACAGGTCAGGGGGGTTATGGGGTGGGGAGGATGGGGGGACATTCGTCTGTCTGAGCACAGGATGCGTCCTGGGCTGAGGATGTGCAGGGGGTGGTGGCTCTCTGGCTTGGAGAAGGGGTCCCAGGCCCACACGGCACCGGCACCGTCCTGTGCTCTGTCTGCAGACCGAGGAGCTGAACCGCGAGGTGGCCACCAACAGCGAGCTGGTGCAGAGCAGCAAGAGCGAGATCTCCGAGCTGCGGCGCACCGTGCAGGCCCTAGAGATCGAGCTGCAGTCCCAGCTCAGCATGGTAGGGGCGCGGCCAGGCATGGGGAGGAGTCCCCGGGCCCGGAGACACCCACCACCTTCTCTGACCCCCGCTCCTCCTCCTGCCTCCTTGCAGAAAGCATCCCTGGAGGGCAGCCTGGCGGAGACGGAGAGCCGCTACTGCATGCAGCTGGCCCAGATCCAGGGCCTGATCGGCAGCGTGGAGGAGCAGCTGGCGCAGCTGCGCTGCGAGATGGAGCAGCAGAGCCAGGAGTACAAGATGCTGCTGGACGTGAAGACGCGGCTGGAGCAGGAGATCGCCACCTACCGCCGCCTGCTGGAGGGGGAGGACGCGCAGTGCGTGGGGGCCGGGGGCCGGGGCTGGGGCCGGGGCCGGGGCCGGGGGTGGGGCTGCAGATCTCAGACCCACGTCTGACCTCCCCTCTCTGTTTTCCTTGCAGCCTGACGCAGTACAAGCCCAAAGAACGTAAGGATCTCGGAGGGTGGTCTTTGCGGGTAGATGGGCGGGGTATCAGGGGGCAGGCATCCACCTGCCCCTTGCTGAGGAAGCCCCCCACCCTGGAGTGCCAGGACATGATGGCTGAGCCTGCGTGAGGGTAGGGGAAGGGACTCGTGAGGGTTTAGGGCTGATGCTCAGGGGAATCAGACAGGGAGACACTGTCTGGCCCGGTGTGGGCAGGGCTGGGAACTGGTCCTTCATCCTGGAGTCCCAGTCTGTGGGGGAACATGGTCCCAGCTCTGCAGACAGACCGCTGATAGAGGGGGGGGGGTGGGGAGGAGGGGGAGGCAGGGACAAGGTCTCAAGATCTCTGCTCCGAGACCCCGCAGAGGAGCGAACGCAGCCTCGTCTCTGGCTCTCGCCTGGTGGGAAGAAGGAGTGTGGTCCTTGTCCTCCAGATGCCAGTCTGATGGGGAACAGGACACCCTAGCCCAGTGGTTCTCAACCTTCCTAAGGCCTCGACCCTTGCATACAGCTCCTCACGTGGTGGTGACCCCCAACCATGAAATGTTGCTACTGTGATGCATCGTGACGTAAATATCTGCATTTTCCGATGGTCTTAGGCGACCCCTGTTGAAAGAGTCGTTCGATTCTCAAAGGGGTCGCGACCCACAGGTTGAGAACCGCTGCCCTAGCCTGATGGAGGTGTTGGGGACCGGGTGCTGCCCTTGGGGGAGCCCAGCTCAGGCTGATGAAGGGGGACAGGAGCATAGACCGTGCCCCGGAGGCTGCGGAGAAATGGAGTTAGACCCCATGTTGTGGGCACCCCGTCTTGCAGATAGGACACGGGGGTCAGAATCGCCCCACCCAGCCGGGGGGCCGGGGCATCAGCGGCGGGACCAGCTGGGAGGGAGGGAGCGGTGAGGGCAGAGGGTCACTGGTGGATGTGACGCAGAGGAGCCGCAGAGGCGTGGACACCGTGGCTCCTCTCAGGGGTGGGCGGAGCCGGGCTCTCTGCGCCCCGACACCCTCTGAGTGTCCGTCTCCCGCAGCCGTGACCACCCGCCAGGTGCGCACCATCGTGGAGGAGGTGCAGGACGGCAAGGTCATCTCCTCCCGCGAGCAGATCCACCAGACCACCCGCTGAGGACCTGCTCCCCTGTTTCCCCTTCCCGCACCCCCCAGGGCCTGCATCAGCCCTGCAGCCGCCACCTCCCCAGCCGGAGCCCCGAGGCTCCCCGTCCCTGCCTGTACCCCCTGCCCTGCCTGACCAATAAAGCTTGTCACTCAGACGTGGAATGCCTCCTGATTGTGGCCGCTGGCTGGGCCCCAGTGAGGGGTGGGTGAACAGAAGTTGGGGGGGCAGGAGGGAGGACAGGGCAGGAGTCCGCCGACGCCCCCTGTTACTGACTTAGAGCCCTGGACCGGGGTAAAGAGCAGGTCAGGGCAGAGCCTGCGTGTGGTGGTCCCAGGGACGGCGTGCAGGTGGGGCCAGACTGGAGTACAGTCAGTGTATGGGGGGGTCTTAGGTGGCCTCTAAGTGGCCTCTAAGCGGGTGTGTGGTCTCAGACAGTCGCTCCCCCGTGCTGAGCCTCATTCTCATCCGTAAAAGGGGGGACAGATTTCAGGTGTGGGAGCCAGAGGCCCACGGGGTGTAGCATCCAGTCAATGGCGCCTCGAGCTCTCTCCTCTGAGCGGGGCAGGCAGGGGTGGGCCAGGACACAGTCTCTTGGGAGACACACACCGGGGAGGGGAGATGGTTAGGGCCCCCCGTTGCCTAAGAGAAAGGTGGAGTCTCTCAGGAAGGTTCCCTTAAACGGTCAGCTCCGCTCGGGATGGGGTGCTGGGGTGTAGGCTGTCCTGGGGAGCAGCCCCATCCTCCCTGGCAGCCTGCAGGTGGGGGGGTGGGAAATGCATTTGGGGGAGGGGCCAGGGCAGCCATGCACAGCCCTGCATCCGTCCACCTGGGCCCCGCCCCTTCCCCTTCCCGGCAGGTGAGGAGCAGCAGGGAGGAGCCAGGCACCAGGAAGTCTGCCTTGGAGTGAATCCGGAAACCCTGGGGTGGGGTGAGCCTGCTTTCCTGGTTTTCTTGGAGAAGCGGGAGTGGGTGGAAGGGATGAATGAGAGCAGGGGTGCCCCCCCAACACACACACCCCAATTCACCGGCAGGCCTGGGACTGTCTGCGGCCGCACCATCAGACCTGGGTGGCCCGCACCTGCTGCATCCTGGTGCCTGGAGGCGGAGGGAGGGGCTTGGGGGGCGGGGAGGGGGCAGGAGCCGCTGGGGCAGTGGCTGCAGCGCCGTCTAGGAAGTGGGCAGCTGGGATGGGGCTGTGGGCCTGTCCCCAGGCCCGAGCTGAACCCCAGAAGCCACAGGAAGCGAGGCATGAGATGAGCCCGGGCTAACGGCCCTCCTGGCCTGGAACCTGGGGAGGGGGAGGATGGCGGCTCCTTCCCAGGGAGGGCGGTGGCTCGGACCCTGTGCCCACAGAGGCCCCTGCAGCTGTCCAGGCGGCCGGGCCTGCAGGGGCTGCTCCGTCAGAGGCTGGCGCCCCCCGGCGGCCTGAGCAGCAGCCAGGACGAGGGTGCGGGATGGGCCCGTGGCTTTGCATCCCACATCCGGCCACAACCAGCAGAACTGGCCCCGGGCCCAGGACGGCTCCTCGGGAGGGTGATCTCATTTATTGGAACAGCTTCCTGGGAAGCAGGACGGCTCCGGGAAGAGGCGCCTCATTGTGTGAAGGGGACACTGAGGCTCGGAGGAGCGGTGACTCAGGCTTTTGGGGAGCCGGGCAGGCCCGGGATGGAGCCAAGTGTTGCCAGAGCAGAGATGCTGTGCTGGGAGTGTTCTGGGGAGACTTTCACAACCAGTTGCAAATGACCATGGAGGCCGCTCAGTTGGTAATCAGCCAGCAAGGGTTTATGGAGCTGGCCAGCCAGCCACAGCTGTGAGGGCACCGCACGCAGGTGGAGCCCACACACCCACGACCACGCTGTCTTATGGGTGTGCAGCCCTTTTAAAGAGCCAAACCACATTTTTTTTTCCCCTTGTTCTAAAATCTGCAAACAGCTTCAGAGAGGGTTGGTGGGTTTCAGTGGGCCGTAGTGGTTCCTGTTGATGCTCCTTATGTCCCCACCTTCCCCTGCTCGACGTTGGAAGGTGGACCCGTCTTGTGAAAGCAGATTGTAAAACTGAGCCAAGTTTGCCAAGACCGGTGTGGCTCAGTGAATAGAGCGTCGGCTTGCGGACTGAATGGTCCCAGGTTCGATTCCGGTCGGGGGCATGTACCTTGCTTTCGGGCACATCTCCACTGTGGGGCGTGCAGGAGGCGGCTGATCGATGTCTCTCTCTCATCGATGTTTCTTTCTTTCTATCTCTCTCCCTTCCTCTCTGTAAAAAATCAATAATAATAATAAAAAAAAACTGAGCCAAGTTAATCATCTCTAAAGGTTGTCTTCAGTCTCTACTCCTGGAGCCACTGAGTCCATGGGGATCATCAATCTCTGATGGTTCTGGTCCTCAGGCCCAGGAGAGTAACCTTGGTGACGTGGGATGGATTGATGAGAGCTTCCAGGTCACACAGCAGTTTTTACCTGAGATGAACGCTCTGAAGGTCCCATTTCAGGAGGAGGCACCGGGGACGGAGTGTGGGGCTGGCCAGTGCTGGCCAGGGAGCCTCCTCTTGTTCTTTTATTTCATTTTTATGGTTGGCCCCTCTGCTGGGGAAGAAGACTCTGCCCACGAAGGGAGGGGGTGCGTGGCTCAGGAGGCCGTAACAGGGGAGCAGCCCGATGTGCTGAGAACTGAGCTCGGAGAGGCAGAGCCTGCCCTGCCGGGGTTGGGGTTCATGGGAGATCGTCCCGGGCCCCCCCCAGGGGATGCCCACTCTCTCCGGAAGTGCTCAGCCCAGGCCTGGGCAGGTGGGGGCCATGGGGCACAGGCTGGGTTCGGGGGACTATGGCCTCTGTGGCTGGCGTGAGGATCTTTGGGGGCTTTTCCTGGGCACCCCAAGCCGACCCAGTGGCTGGGGCCATCGCCGGTGGCTGGATCGGGAGGCCCAGCTGTGGGCTCTGTAGAGCAGTGGTTCTCCACCTGTGGGTGGTGACCCCTTTAGGGGTCGCCTAAGACTATTGGAAAGCACCTATTTCCCATGGTCTTAGGAACCAACACACCGCTCCTCGGTATAACAAAGTGTAGCCATGTAGTTTACTGTTGTCCTATGAAGACTGTTGCCCATGCTACACCACGATTCAAGACAAAATTTCATTTATTTGTCATTAGAAATAAATATCTCACAATATATAATTACATGTTGTTTTTGTGATTAATCCCTATGCTTTAATGATGTTCCATTTGTAACAATGAAAATACATCCTGCCTATCAGATATTTACATGACAGTTCATAACAGGAGCAAAATGACAGCGATGAAGTAGCAACGGAAATAATGTTATGGTTGGGGGTCACCACCCCATGAGGAGCTGTCTTAAAGGGTCGAGGCCTTAGGAGGGTTGAGAACCACTGATGTAGAGTCCCACGGTTCGTCCGTGCCCACCCATGCGTGGCACAACATGTTTTGCCCGGAGAGTTAACGGGTCGGTAACTGCCCTCGGCGTGCCTCACCCACTCTCCTAGGATGGACACACTCCCACCTGATCCCTAGGTTCAGGCCAGCCTCTGAGACGTCCTCCACCACTCCACGCCCTGGAAGGGTGACCACAGGGAGAAACTGAGGCCCAGAGAGGCACAAAGACTTGTCCAATATCTGAGCCCCGCTTGCCTGTCCACAGGTAGCACAGTGCCCACCGTACTGCCCTGCTCTGTGCCTGGGTCTGCATGGGGACCGGGACAAGCAAGAGACATGGGCCCTGGCCTGCAGGGACCCCAGGGGACCCTAGCCTAGGAGGGTGAGCAGGCACAGTGCGGGCTGGCAATACGCCTGCGCCCTAACGCAGTGTCGGCTCCGGGGCCCCCCATGCTGGGGTGGCTGAGGAGAAAGCGAGGCCACAGCCAGCACAGGTCTCCCCCCAGGCACGGGGCTCAGGCTGCCACTGCCATTGGCCCAGCCATGGCTCCCCTGAGGCTCGGGTAGACCATGGGGAGGGGCCGTGACAGCCCTGCCCTCAGAAGGGGGGCATCACACATCGGGGAGCGTGGCGTTCAGGTTCACCCAGATCCCGGGACCAGTCATGGGGCCAGCGCCCGAGTTGGGGACATTTGTTCACCCCCAGAGAGCCTGCCCCACCCCCTGAAGGCCCCTCACCCTATTACAGCTGAGCACCCTGTACTGGGATCATCTCTGCCCCCCCTCCTTCCAAATGATAGGCCCTCAGCATTTCTCTTCTTTTTGTTTGTTGTTGTTTTTTGCATATCAATGCACATAGTAGGTGCTTTATAAACATATGTGAATAAATGCAATATGGCCACCAGTCTGTGCTCGGTGCTTTATTTATTTCATCTCGGACACGCCTGTGAAGTAGTGCTGATCCTCCCATTTCCCAGAGAAGTAAACCGAGGCCCAGAGAGGCACAAAGACTTGGCCAATATCAGACCCCTGCCTGCCTGACTCCAGTCTGCTCTGTCCTGGCTCATCCAGCCTCTTCTCTCTCCATCCTCCCCTGGAGCCCATGGATCTGGCTGCCATTAGGAGCCAAGGGCCCTGCAGCCCCCTCCTCTCCCCTCAGTCTCCCTGGGGCCTTCTTCCCTCAGGCCTGGCTGGTTACCAGAAAGAAAACAGTTCCAGAAACTGCCTTGTCCTGGTGATGCTGTGCAGTGGGCTGGTGCTGTGCAGTGGACTGAGGCTATGCAGTGGGCTGGTGCTGTGCAGTGGGCTGATGATGCAGTGGGCTGATGATGCAGTGGGCTGGTGCTGTGCAGTGGGCTGATATTGATGCAGTTGGCTGATGCTGATGCAGTGGGCTGATG
>PVJN01018054.1:0-39787 GCA_004026805.1 Lasiurus borealis
GTTTTAACACTGCTGCTCATTTTTAATATCTTTATAAACTCCTAGGTCCTGGGAGCCAGAGGGCCCTGGGGTTTGAATTCCAGTTTCACCACTTACTAACTTCTAGACTTTTTGGGCAAGACCCTGATTTTCATTTTCCTCATAGAAAAAAAAAAAAGACAACAAAACCACCTCTTTCACCAGAGTGACGTGGGGGTGAACATATGGTACATGTGAAGGTTTAGCTCAATACACTGTCATCTCTGCATTCCTCCCAAGTGCCTGCTGCCTCACTTTGTGCATAAGGTGCCTTAAAATAAATATGTATGTCACCCAGGAGGTGCCCCAGCCCCACATTTACCCCTCATCCTAACCTCGCTAAGGAAGGACACACAATAGAAGATGATGCAATGTGGAGAAAGGAGTCAACGCTTCCCAGAACACGATAAAAGATGAGGAGGACATAGAATACCGTCCCCTTCCTTCTCTCCCACATGATCTCTGGAGGAGGCGTGAAGAGATGTACTAACATAACAAGGAAAGTGAGGGGGTCCTGGAGACCCCGAGGAAGGACTGATATGGACTTGCAGCCTCTGGGCGCCAGTTTGCTCTCCCCAGGTCAGAAGAGGCAGGGGAACTGGGTCTAGAATGGACTTCTGGGAAAGCCCCTGCTGCCACCGGAACTGTTCCCCACCCAAACGGGCCGCGTGCCGGGAAGGGGCACAGGCGCCCGCAAAAAGGAGAAGCAATCATACGTACAGTGATCTTGCTGGCTTGGTTCAGAGCTTCAACCCAGTCCTTCATATCTTTCTGGTCATTGGCTTGAAGAAAATACCTCTGAGAGAGGGCATTGATGACTGCGGAAGTCGTGGGGAAGAAGGGAGAAAAAAAATCCAAGTCAGAACACATGCAACACCAAGATTCCACAAAACTAAGATGCTTAAAGCAGCAGGGTGGATAATCCCCACAAAGCGGAGTAAGACTTTCCCCATGGGGGAAAGCACCTGCATGAATACTATCTGGGAAACAGCAGGCTGCAATGCTCTCTCTTTAAAAGTGTGGATTATCACCCAGCCAGGGTGGCTCAGGGGTTGAGCACCAATCCATGAACCAGGAGTTTCGTCGTTCCCTTCCCGGTCAGGGCACACGCCTGAGATGCAGGCTCAGTCCCTAGGGGGTGGTGTGCAGGAGGCAGCCGATTGATAGTTCTCACTCATCGTTGATGTTTCTATCTCTCTCAGCCCCTCTTCCTTCTCTCTGCAATCAATGAAAACATTTTTCTCAAGTGTGGATTACTCCACTGGCCACAACAATGACGCCTGATTATTAACAACAACCTTCACATGCTCTTCTTGTGCAGTGATGAGGCTGCTAGTCTGCTATCAACAAGACACACGCTTGAACTGCTTTCTAGAGGTGCCAACAGATTTACATTCATGAGGACACATTTACAACGTTGGCCACAGGACCCCCGTTTCCACTGGCACAACTTGCCTGGGTTAGCAGTATTGTCTGTGGTTGGAAAAGGGAATAAAGCTTGCCTGAAATCAAATCATCAAATCTGTGCCCTTGACCTCATTTTCAACCTGTTCTTTCCTCTGAACTCTCCATTAGGGTCAACAATTTACTTCTGGGTTCATCTTTTTTTTTTTTAAATAGATCTGTTGACCACAACATCGGAGAGAGTCATTTTCAAGCTTAGCCAGGATATTGAAAAATACTGGAAGAATCAGAGCACCAAAGAGGCTTGAACCAACCTGAAGTTGGGAGAGAGGACAACTCAAAGGACCACTTTATTCTCCTAGCACTAAAAAGCCTGAACTATTTAAGGGGTGAGAATCATGGGAAACAGGATTCATTATCTCATTCATTCATTCAGCACCTACTGTGTGCCAGAACCACTCTATATGCTGAGGATACAGCAATGCCAAAGCAGAGGAATACCCCTCCTTCATGAGCTTACATTCAGAATCACGGCAGACATATGACAAAATACCTGCTAGCTCAGAAACCAATTGTTAGCATTTGCTTGTAGCACTTAGTACAGTCCTGAGAATACAGTGGGCACCAAATAAATACCAATGATTCAGTCACTTGAGGCCTCAATGGATTGGCTCTGCTTCCGGTGTCACCCCAACACTGTCACTCTTTGGGCAATACTAAGTGAGACCCCCCCCCCAACAGAATACTCCTTCTTTTCTATTATCTCCCCAACATTCCAAAGTCTCCACCTTTCCTGAGCACACCACTACTGAGCCCTGAATTGAGGGTTCCTAGAAACTTCCAGTAGATACCTTGTACCTCGCCCTGTGGAGCCAGGAAAACTTGCAACGCCATTGAACATCTGTTTTAGGTGACTGATTACTTGGTGGTGAGACCCAGGAAAGCGGTACCACTTGAGAGCCAGGAAACATCACTGTGACTGAAGTCACTCACACACCCAGGGTGTAAGTCTGAGGTGGTCACCAGACCGTCTCCATGCCAAAGAGGAAGTTGCTGTAGGAGTGTTCAAAAAACCCATCTTCTGGCTCAGTACTTACCAAAGCAAAATGAAGTCTTTGGTTTCTGCTTTGGGGTGGCTATGCTCACCTATACCAAATAAAAAATAAATAAAAGAAACATAACTATGTTTCTAACGATATTTATAAAGCATTTTTCCCCAATTTTCTACTAAAACTTTTCTTAACCAATATATATATATATATATATATATATATACATATATATATATATATATATATATATATATATACACACATATGTGCATATAAATATGTGAACACTTTATAAATAATAATTATGTGGAAACCCTGTACCCACCATCCAGATTAAGAAATAGGACATTATCAGCCCCATTTCTCAGAAGTCCTTTGTGTGCCCCTCCCTGATAGAGTTCCATTCCCACACCTCAGAGATAACCACTATCTCGATATCTGTGTTAATCTTTATTTTTGCAAAAACACTCTTAATAGCCATTGACTCCTGACAAAATTCTCTTTGGACCACAAAACCTATACTGGTCCCACTCACACTAGCAAGATGCTACTCCTCTCTCAACCACCATGCCCCCTGCCTAAACAGTTCTCCACATCAAAGGTCAGAAACACACGGATTCCAATTAGAGCTTCCAAAAGATGAGGCAGCTGGTCAGTCACTGCATCTGGACACACTGATAGGTTTCCTCTCTATCTACCCCAACTGCTTCACCATGGAAGCACACACTTCTACATGTCCCAAGAGGGGCCAATGGAATCAGAGAGAAGAACTGTGTATTTAAGAAAAGGGCGTAAGAAAGCAGAACTATTTCTATACATCCGGTTGTTTGATTTCATCTTGCTTTTTCAATCCTGCCCTTGGCATGTACATTCCTGTGCATGTGTCTATGTGAGCACACCTCACTGAGCTTCAAATACAATGAACGAGTAAAGGAAAGCAGCTCATATTCCACCCAATGCCCACAAAGACTAGGTGACTACCCTTGAAGGAGGATGGGCCTCCCTGAAGCAGCCTCTAACCTGTACCTGCGTTTTCCAAGGAGCCAGCCACCTTCCCCCAGGAGCTAGTCCCATGTTGTCATTATCCTCCTGTGGACACCATTCCTTCATCCCCTTTCCAGCCAAGGACATTCTCCTACTTGTTCGCACAGAGGGGCTCCAGGCGTGGTTCTTGCTTTAACAGAAGGCATGAAGCCAGGCGCTAAGGAAAAATCTTAAGTCAAAATGAAGGTCTCCCAGTTGCTAAGGGTCAGATAATGACGGACCCACCCCTCTGTCTGGATTCTCGCTATTGGCTCTAAGTTCTTTCTATAAATCTGCCCAGATTCCTGAACAACCAAAATTAATCCTGCACCCAATACTTAATATGGGGACTGAGGTAGCAGCCAATCACAGGCAGTACAGCCTCAGCTCTGGTGCCAGAGGACCACGGCTCAAATCCCAGGTGTCCCAGCTGTGTGACCCCCATTTCCTGTTCCATCAAATAGGTATAATAACATCATGTTCTCAAAGGCTATGGTGAGGATTAAGTGTGATGGTGCAGGTGAAGTCCTTACATCATCCTATCATATAGAAGCTGCTCAATAAAGGAGACACCATTGCTTTGGATACCTCATCTCCTTAAAAATCCCATTCTACATTATTAATACACACAGTGCCATAGCTGGCACTTTAGCAAAATGCTAACTGAGAGCCTTGTGAGTTTCTCAGAGCCCACAAAAATGAATGAGACCTGGAAAAAACGCCTGGCCTCCAACATACAAAATGAATTTGGCATATTCAACCTCTATAAATATTCCATTAAACGTCTGTGTAACACCACATCAACCTCAGTGACAAGTATTTAATTAAATGTCTACAAGGTGTCACATTGTCAACTTCATTAATGTTTCACTTAAACATCCACAAACATGTCATTGTATTTAAAATACTTAGGAGGGTTTGATTTTCTTAGTTCACAGGAATACTTAGGTGCGGAAGATGATTGCCAAGAAATCAGAGCCAATCAAAAATTCAATGAATTAGTCAGAGCCAAATCATTCCAAAAGTAAGATGGTTAAAATCCTTTCAAATATTTTACAGCCCAACAATTATATTTAACTAGAGGCCCAGTGCACAAAATTCATGCACTGGGCTACACCCTCTCCAATCTGGGACCCTGTTTAGGCCCAATCCTACCATATCCTACCAGGATCCAACCTAAACAGGAAGTCAGACATTCCCCCACAATCCAGGACTGCTGGCTCCCAATTGCTTGCCTGCTTCCCTTCCTGTTGGCCCCTAACTGCTTCTGCCTGCTAGTGTGATCACCCCCTAACCACTTTCCTGCCAGCCTGATTGATGCTTAACTGCTCCCCTATCAGCCTGTTTGCCCCTAACTGCCCTCCCCTGCAGGCCTGGTCACCCCTAACTGCCCTCCTCTGCAGGCCGAATCCCCCGCAACTGCTCTCCCATCTAGGCCTAAGTTCCACCCAACTGCCCTTCCCTGCAGGCCCAGACACTCCCAACTTCCCTCCTCTACCGGCCTGGTCACCCCTAACTGCCCTTCCCTGCAGGCTTGATCACCCCCAACTGCCCTCCTTTGCAGGCCTGGTCCCTCCCAACTGCCCTTCCCTGCTGGCCATCTTATGGTGGCCATCTTGTGTCCACATGGGGGCAGGATCATTGACCACATGGGGGTAGCTGTCTCGTGTGTTGGAGTGATGGTCAATCTGCATATCACCCTTGATAGAGGCCTGTTGCATGGGTGGGGGCCAGCTGGCTTTCCCTGGGTGTTCCGGATCAGGGTGGGAGTTCCCTTGGGCTGTGGAGCAGCCTGGGAGGCCTGTGGTGGTTTGCAGGCCAACCACACACACCCCAGCGACCCAAGAGGAGGCCCTGATATCTGGGATTTATTTATCTTCTATAATTGAAATTCTGTAGCCTGGAGTGCAGGCCTGGGCCAGCCAGGGCAGGCGGAAAGCTTGGCTTCCTCCATTGCTGGGGACATCTTTAGCCTACTGCTCTCTCCAATTCCGTGGCTGCCACCATTTTTGTTGGGATTTATTTATCTTCTATAATTGAAACTTTGTAGCCTAGAGTGGAGGCCTGGGCCAGCCAGGGCATGCAGAAAGCTTGGCTTCCTCACCAGGAAACCCAAGCCTCACCCTTGCTCTCTCCATGGCCGCAGCCATCTTGGTTGGGTTATTGTGCATACTTGACTGGTTGGTGGGTGTGGCTTGTGGGTGCAACAGAGTGATGATTAATTTGCATGTTGCTCTCTTATGAGATAGGATGAGAAATACAGGTGTGTTCTGTAATGTGTACTATAATGTGATGTGGAGGCCATAGAATCTAAGGAAGTCTTTAAATAAACCTGAAAAACATGAAGATTTAAGCAAAGGTGCACCCACGTGTCCTGAGTTCAGACACCGAGTACTCAAATTCAGGCATGCCTTCCCCACAAGCAGGAACCATGCACTGGAGCTCCGTGATGTCACAGTCCTGGCTTTCACGCTGTTTTGTTTCCCTGGATCTCGAACCCCAGAATTCAATCTGAACTACTTTTGCCTGATGTTCCTTAACAACCAAAATTCATGCTGCCCCCAATACTTCATATGGGAGCTGAGATAGTGGCCTTTCAAAGGGAAGACAGGCAGGACAGCCTCAGCTCTGGTGCTGGAGGACCACAGCTCAAATCCCAGCTGCAGAATAGGGTCTTGGAGCTCCGGTGCAGCTCTGCCCCAGGGCCCAGGGTAACCCTGCCCTCCAAGGTGGCTCCAGGAGCAGGGGGAGGGAAGCAGCATCCACCTATACAGAAATCTGTCAGTGACTTATTTTCTTGTTCTGTCCCTCAGCAACTGTGTTCCCGCTTGTCCTCGTGCCCTTGTCCTGGGTGTCCTACCCATGGTTCCTGGGTAACCCTGACCACCGTAGAACTGCCTTGGCTATCCCGACTGCAAGAACCCATCATCTCACGGCATCCCTTCTACTTTCGGCTTTGGGATGGCAGGAGCCTCCAGCTTATTCAAAGACTCTTGCTCCCAGAAACTGCCATTTGTCATTGACCAGAAAGAGCACCATTGGTGGACACTTTTCACCCTGGCTCAATGACAAACGGTCCACTTCAACCACAATTTATTACCAACCTATACTGGGAAAATGCTACCCGTATGCTCATTATGGGAACTGATGCTCTCATTTGTTTTTATACTCATGTTCTCCAGTGTTCGGTCAGGGCCATGCACGCACATCTGTAATTTGCGTCATGCCTCATGGCTTACCACAGGGTTATTTGGTAAAGCAGCTCCTTGCTGCATTAACAAGGCATCAGTTCTGGTTCTGCCCTGATGGGCTATTAGGCAAGAGTAAGAACCTCAGTATCTCTGATCAGCTTCCTGATTAGCAAAACCAGAGTGAAATTAGTGGTCCCCTTTCTTACGGTCACAGGATGGCAAAAAGAGGAAAATGAAATTATACCCACCTGTGCGGTGCCCCTCAGAGAGAAAGGCCAAGATGGGAAGGGTTTCTTTTACTATGGTCAGGACTCCCCCTGACATTCTGGTGACTGTGGGAGCAGAATCCATGGTCCCTGGGAATATCTCTCTTTTCCCCACACCCCAAGATGTTGGTGATCAGGCTGGGCTGTGCAGCATCTCTCAGACATAGCGAAGGAGTCGAATATGATGAAGACGTGTGGTTGACAGGCTGACTAGAGAAGGCAGCCAAGTGCAACCTTCTGCATGCCCCCAACGGCCTCAACTGAGTACCTGCACAGCTGTGGTTGACTGGTGGGATCCTGGGTTATGCAAGCAGTGGGAGGAGTCAGGGATGTGAGGGGGGCATGAGCACAGGTCACCCAGACAGTGACGCAGATGAGGCTGCTCCACAGTGACACAGACTCTCGGGAACTTGTTCTTATCAGATTAAACACAGACCACAGGACCAGCCAGCTCATCGGTGGCAGCGCTCTGCTGGCCAGCCCCACCCTGCCTGTCCTTGGCCGGAAGTGGGGCAGGGGCCCCTCGGGCACAGCCGCAGCTGTAGAACAAGGTCCTGGAGCTCCGGTGCAGCTCTGCCCCAGGGCCCAGGGTAACCCTGCCCTCCAAGGTGGCCCCAGGAGCAGGGGGAGGGAAGAAGCAGCCACCTACACCGAACGATTGGAGGGGCTCTGAGACGGGATCTCTGAACCAGTCAGCGGTTCAAGGAGCCCTGAAATTACAGGCAACATTTTGGTGTACACACCCATACATACTTCACCTGGAAAACGAGTGCACACTTTTCACATCAGACTCTCCAAAGGATCCATGACCCCTGCAAAAGTTAAGGATGTGGACCCCAGGAAGAAAGATTCATAGGATGTTAAGGAATCTGAACTTTCTCTGGGCTGAGATGGATTCCCCATTGTCCAATGAGGCCCCAAATTTTATAAATAGGAGTCTAGCGGCCATCTGCTGACAACAGTCTTTTCTCAGGGAAGAACCCCAGACTGAGCTCTTGGCTTCCTGCTCTCCTCCCTGCTTACTTAAGCTCTCTGAGGCCAATATTACAAGAGAGTTCCTGGTTTTATCTTTGGCCCAACGGACTGAGACCTGCCCCATCCGATCCAAACTATACAATTATACCCTCATTTGCATTTAAAATGACCAATCATGGCTGCTCCACAACAACCAATCAGGATACTACCTAATGCCTATGAATTGAGACCGCATGATTTGCACCAATCAGAAACAGAACAATTTGGATGCCTCGTTTACATAAAATGGATCTAATTGGGAACCTGGTGGAAAACTTTCTCTATAGAAGACGGCACACTTAGCTTCTGCCAGACGCTGCCTCTCCCCAACTTGCAAACCATGCACCTGAATGAAGTCTCTCCATTTTCTAATACAATGGTACCTTGAGATATGAGTGCCCTAACATACGAGATTTTTGAGATATGAGCTGTCAAGTGAGCGATTTTTGCTTTGAAATACGAGCAACATTTGAGATAGGAGTAATCACACGGATCGGCCGGCTGCACACAACCCACCAGTTTACCACGACTCGAGTGTCTCATAGTTTCCCATGCCTCAAGGTTACGGAACGAATTAAACTCATATCTCGAGGTACCACTGTATTCTTTTGGGGAATTTTTGTTGACAGGAACCACTATTCTAGAAAGGCCTTCCTTACAGTTACTGAGGGCAAGGCCCTGACAAAACAGGACACAAGCTGGGGCCAGGGCCGTGGGGCTGCTGTGTAGAAGGGCCAAAGGTCGGCATCAATTATTTTCTTGTTTGCCCAAGAACTGGTTCTGCTGCCACTGATGCCCTGAATGACATCAAGTCAAGAACTCTCCTCTCTGTTGGCCTCTCCGAGGGACCCCACTTTCCCAACACTGGCCCTCAAGAAAGAGATGCCGAAGAGCATCCCTGAACAGCAGCCACACATACACAGGGCAGGCTGACACTGTGGTTAAACCCTCCACGCTGGCCCTGGCTGGTATGGCTCAGTGGATAGAGCGTCAGCCTGCAGACTGAAGGGTCCCAGGTTTGATTCCAGTCAAGGGCACATGCCCGGATTGTGGGCTCCATCCCCAGTAAAGGGGTGTGCAGTAATCAGCCATCAATGGTTCTCTCTCATCACTGATGTTTCTATCTCTCTCTCCCTCTCCCTTACTCTCTGAAATCAATAAACGTATATTAAAACAAAAACAAAAAGCCCTCCACTCTAGGGATTAATACAAAATAACCTGGAAGGCTGAATGTGATGCTGGTACCTTGCCTTAAGGTTTTTCAGGGAAACTTTTGCATTCTGACACAGGATCAGCCAGGAGTTTTAAGGCCTTCAGTTCTGTGTAACCTGACCCAGGGCAGCTGTGGGCTTTGTAAGAGGCCCAAGCAGCCCTGTCTCTCCCAGGAAGGGCTAAAAGACAGATCCATCCTTTCTAAATGAGGCCACCTCCAAAGCTGAGAATTCTAAAAACCCTCATCTGAGCTACATTTATAAATTACTAATGGCCCGGTGCACGAAATTCACACACATTAGAAGGAAGACCCAGAGTCAAGCCCCTGCCCACCCACATGTGCCCCAAAATTGCGTGAGACCCAGACCCAGCCACCCTCCCCGCAACTGGGCTAGATCCAGACCCTTGTCAAGCCCAGTGGGCATGGGGCTAGCCTCAGGTCCCCTGGCCTAGTGCCAGGATGGGGGTGTGTGGCCTGTGATGAGGTGGGGAGCATGCCTTGAGGTGTCCAGTCAAGCCCTGCCAGGTGGGGGACACAGCCTGAGAGCCCCTGTCAAGCCATGCTGGGTGGGGTCATAGCCTGAGATCCCCCAGCCCTGCACCGGAGGGGTGAGGGGGCATGCAGCCTCAGGTCCCTCATCAAGCCTTGCTGGGCAAGGGGCATGGCCTGAGTTCCCCAACCCCGCTATGGGGGTGCACCTTGAGGACCCCTTCAAGCCCTGCTGGATGGGGAACACGGCCTGAGGTCTCCTGTCCAGCCCCACCAGGCAGGGGGTGTAGCCTCAGGTCCCCTGGCCTGGTGCTGGGGCAGAGGGAGCAGCCTGAGGTCCCCTAGCCCAGCACCAGGACAGGAAGCACACCTTGAGGTCCCCCGTCAAGCCCTGCTAGGTGGGGAGCATGGCCTGTGGTCCCCCAGCCTGGCGCCGGGCCAGGGGGGGTGGGGGGGAGGCCTGAGGTCCCCTGTCCAGCCCCACGAGGGTGGGGGAGGACATAGCCTCAGGTCCCTGCTGATTGCTCATTAAGGCTCCTTAGGGGAACTTGTGGCCTCAGCTGTGGGTGCAGCCATCTTTGTGACAGAGTGATGGTCAATTAGCATATTCCCTCTTTATTAGACAGGAATGACTCAGCAAGAGACTGTAGTCACTCTTCTCCCATAAAAAAATCTTCCCAAACCCTCTCAAACAGGCAGGTCTTGGGGTTTCATGAACACTGAACTCTCTTTCTCTGAAGCGCCTAGAGAAACATCGAGCAAGTCTGGACAAGAGAGGGGTGCCCCAAGCTGCCGGCCTGCCTGTCCATCCGGAGGCAGCCGCATCTCTTACCACAGACTTGCACAAAGCTGAGCCCTCACCGGCCCTTCCCTCTGCCCCAGGGCACCATCTCCTCTCCCTCCAGGCTTACTCTCTGCAGGCAGTCAGCCTCTGCCCCCAGCTGTGTCGCCGGACTCTCCCGCAGCCCACGCACCTCCTGACAGGCCGAGAGGGAGGGCTGACCCCCAGGGCTCCCAGAGCTTGTGACAAAAAGGAGCCAGGACCCGTACAGAGTATGGCCCCCTCTCCCCATCTCAACCCCCTGAGGGCGGGAGAAGCTGGACAAGGAAGCAGAGGTCCCCAGAGGCCTGCAGTGAGGGGTGCGTGGGGAAAGCGGGACTTCTGGGGCCTGAGTGCTGGCTGGGTGCCACCTGGCTCTCCTCGCTGGACAAAGAGTTCCTCTTTCTGGTGAGGCTCTAAATCCCTGACCTTTTTTTTTTTTTATCGCCGCCGCTGCTTCGTGGGTCCGCCTTGGGGCCTTCTCCAGGGAGGGGCCGCTGAAAGCAGCTGAATTCAGCAGCTACATGTGGGCATCATCAACCAGCTCCCTCCGCCAAGCCCTTCCACGCGGCTCAGCACCACAGAGGGGCCGCTTCCCGCTCTCTGCACCAACCGGACCAGGGGTGGCCTGCCAGCCCGCCTGCCAGACTCCTACAGCCGTTACCTTGCTGCTGCGTGGCTTCCCGGTGTCCCCGAGTACCTTCTCCGGGTACCTTAGCCTTCCCTCTGCGGCGTCCCGTCCAGGCGATTGGTAAAAGTCCAGTGCAGTCCCCCCTCTTTCTGAGCTGCGCCCGCTTCATTACGCCCTCTGGGAGAGCTCTTTACAGTCACTGGGGGTTTGTTGTTGTTTTTGTGTTCCTCCTTGTCCCAATTACAGAAAGGGTCATGTCCCACTCCTACCCCCACCACCGACAGATGCCTCCTTTGCAGGAGCTGAGGGCAGCGCGCACTGATGTGTCCCAGGAGACAGAGGCTGCAAGGCCCCCCCCACCAAGGAGCTGCTGACCACACTCCGCCCCTCCCGGTCAGCAGCGGGGCTTCCACAGGCCGTGCTGGGGAAGGGGGAGCTGCCCGTGCAACACCCCCACACGTGAACACCCGCAGGCTGAGGCACTTCCTCTTGTTTAGGTACCAAACCTACTTACAGAACATGAATTCCCAGAGCTCCAGGCCAACATTACCTTCGAGATGTAGGTCAGCTGCAAAGATCCAACAGCTCCTGCCCCAGCTGCCAGGTTCTGAAACAAAATATGTGTTTCATTTTAAGGTGGATGCCACGGAAACAGCACGAAGAGGCGGGAGAGACCACGCTTCCAGTTCTGTGTCTGCCACTTACTGGCTTTGCAACGCCGAGCAAGTCACTTACCCGTTCTGTCGCTCCCTTTCCTCCCCTGCAAAAAACAGCAGTCATTCTTGCCTCTGTATGCGTGCATCAACGTTCCCCAGAGCTAACGTGTCACAGAGGGGTGGTGAGAGTGTGGGCTCCACCATTTGGCCAGGAGGAAGTTCCACTCATCTTCAGTTTTCCCTTCTCATAGCAGCGTGGTTGTGAGACCGAGTAAGTAAATTTAAGAGCGCCTGGCCCATGGATGACTCTCTAGCAAGCGTTAGCTACTGTGTTTTTCTGCCCTGACTAATCTGATCCCCTTGTTGGCTTTTATGCCGCTTCAAAGTCTTCTCGTCGTAAGCCGGGTACAGATTCACACAACACGGAAATAAAAAGTACAGCTGGTCAGTCTATTTTGCAGGGCCATTAATGTCCACACACTGTAAAACACCAAGTCAACAGACTATTCAAACAGCAAGAAATTCTCAGGCACCTCGTGTGGCAATATTTAACTTGGCGATGGCTTTGGCTTTCTAATTTCTCCATTGTCAGGAATGAAGCCATGATCCCGGGATGACAGTGCGGCAAAGAAATGGCTAAGACACCAATCACACTTGTGGGAGTTCCCAATCTCCATGTTGGAAAATGCCTCCCCCAGGAGCCTGAGAACCTCTTAGACCGTTTCCGTAAACCTTAAAGGATAACCTTGAAGCCCCCATTACCTGGGTCATGGCAAAGTAATAAACACAGGTGGCTCCTGGATAGTGGGAATTTAGTAAATTTCCTAAAGGGTTAGCAGTGCAATGATCTGTCATTCCGGGCGATGGCCCTTAAGAAACAGGCCCTGAGATGAGAGGAAAGAGTCCTTCTAGGCCCAATTATCTGCATTAACACACATCATTTGAAGCGAATGTAATGTAAAATATCCTATTACGATAAAAATGGAGGGAATCACACCATGCTGAAAGGATTCTCGGAGCCTTAGGATTTTAGAGTAAGAAATCTAAAAGGAATTTCTTCGCCCCACTCCCTTTTGTAAATAAGACCGTAAATCTCAAAGCTGCCTTTCAGTAACCGAAATAGCATTGCAACTCTGGGTGATCTGATTGACTCATTATTTTCAATTATACAGTGACTGCATTTTGTTGTGTTTGTTTGTTTTTTTTTTTGTTTTTTTTTTTTAGGAAAGTGAGAGGCCTTACAGCCCCTACATCAGAGTCCAAACAGGACCCCAGTACCCAGCTGGCTACCCCAGAGGAGAACGTAAACCCCTCCAAGCAGACACTCGGCTCCTTGGGGAGTGAGGTGTCCAAAAGCAAGGTCTGCGTGGCCTCCAGAGCCACATGGAGCCACAGGCCTCTGCTGGCCGCTGAGCACCTCCTCCACCCCCGGCCCCACATCTTGTTCCTGAGAAAAGTGACTCGTGAGGGAAGGGCTTTGTCCCAGGCAACATAATTGGCGGCACAGCCTGAACCACAGCGCAGGTCTCCTGACTTCACCCCGATGCCCTTAGAGAAGCAACACTATAATTTTAAAAAGCCTGAGCTGTTGGAATTCTAGCTTTAGGACATTAGTGCACCGGGGCTGTGTGCAATAATGAGCCCGGCTGCATAGCTTGCTGGGAGAGTGACGTGAAAATACATAGAGAGCTGAGCCACGGCGGTTGCTATCTCCGACCCGCATGCTAATTACAAGATGCAGATGCCAAGTCTCAGGGCTGGTCTTGCACAACTCAGTCTTCTGGCTCCAAACCACAACCCCGAGGCCCCCGGGGCCCTATCTCGAATTATGAGTGATGAAGTAGGTTTGGGGGAACCATTCGGACACTCACCCAAGCGTAATGACAGTTGGGAGCCGATTGCATTTCAACTATTTCATGCTCCCCACCCTCCACAGCTGCTCCACCCTCAGTCCTCTGCTCCAGAGAGAAAGAGACAGCAGTTCTCCAGGCCCAGTTACCCAGGGGGTAGCCTCACTCCCTTCACCCACAGCCGCCCCCCACAGTCTGCAGAAGGCTCCCATGTACCTCCTCTCCGCCAGGAGAAGCCAGGGAAATATGACCAATGTCTGCAAAAGCAGTTTCCCCCCGCCACGGCCCTCGCCTCCCAGAGGGAAATGAGTGACAGGAGAAAACAGCCCCAGGATCACAGGCTTGATCCAGAGCGACAGCTCAGTGTCCACTCCAATCACTGGACCCAGGGGATTAATGGTGACAGGTCCTAGGTCCTGTCAAGGAAGACTGAATGTTCGTTTGTTTAAAAAATCTCCCCTTCTTGCTCAGGGAAGATTGTGCCAACGTGCCGAGCTGTGAGGGCCTCAGCAGCTAGATGTCAGGATAGGACCAGCAGGAAACAGCAGCTCCTGGAGGAGGGCAGGGTGTCGGGGATCAGCAAGCTGCCCCTCCCGGCCACAGCCCCGTCTGCTCTAGGGAAACAGCATCTTCTTGAAGCCTGCCCCGCCGACCACAGCCTGCCCTGGCCTCACCTCTGACTGAGTTCACGTACACCAACCCGTCTCCAACTTTGCTGCACATCAGACCCTCTGGGGGAGCTTGTTTGAAAAGGGCCAGGCTCCAGCCTCACCCAAAAAAACACTGAATCAGAATCTGTGGGCAGAACATGCACATTTTTTTCAATGCTCCCAAGTGATCCTCCCTTAATAGGCCCAAGTTTGAGAACAACTAGTCTCCATGACATAATCTAGTCCTGAATTCTGCACTGGAGGATATTTTTCTGTGACTGTGTCTCTTCTCACTAGATGTCAAGCACAGGGGAGGACATAAGTACCATCTTAGTCCTAGACACAGCTGACTCGTCCATTTTTAAATGAAAATGCTATCTGTATGGGGGCTTAGTTCCCAAACCAGTCTACACACGCCCACTGCCCTCGTGGAGGACAAGAAGACGATGCTACTTCTACTGCCACAGGCACACCATGTTGCTTTGGGAAGATTTGCTTGTGTTTAGAACGTGGGTGTCACGTGACTTGGCAGTTCCCATGACCTGGAGCAGGTCTCCTGTGGGACAGGAATTGAGTAGAGGGAGACACGAAGGGCTGAGTCCCAGCTAAAAAGGGGTCAAGGACTTGGGAAGAGGAGGCGAGGAATGCGCCCGGAAGAGGGGCAGGAAGCATCTGAGATGAGAGGCTGGAGGGAGGGCTGCTATGTGGGTCACCTGGGGAGATGTTTAAACAAACTAGGGTTTTAACTGGTCTGGGGCAGGGCCCGGGCACCTGTATGTTTTTAAATGCCCCGGGGGGGGGGGGTCCTGGGCCACCAGGCTTGAGGACCACTGGTGCAGACAACAGCTGGTCCTGCTGGCTCTGCACTGGAGACACCGCAGTAGGTGAGAGGAAGGGCCACGCCCAGCCACAGCCCACAGAGTGGCGCTGGCTGCTGCCGCAGCAATAAACAGGGACATGGAAGGGCAGTGAGCAGGGAGAGGGGATCCCAGCTGGAGGCACAGCCGGCAGCTACTGTGTCAGCAGCAGCCTGTACGCCTCTGGGACTTGTACATTTTCTGGAGCAATGTAGGGCGCCAGGCAGGTTCCTGTGAAATGATGGCTTTATGAAGACACTGCTGTCTTGCTTTTTGCTCCAATGTTCTGTCACCGAGGACCTCAGAGGAACTCCCACTCTCCGTGAGGGGAAAGCACAGGGTTGTTTCTTTCCCGTCACCGAGCCCGGAGCTGAAGGGGGCCCACAACTCCCGTGACATACCTCCCACGGTAAGCCTTTTTTCTAGGCGCAACATTATCTCTTGTTGAAACTGAAAAATGGTCCCTTCTTCTAGTGAAAGTAACAAGAGGCACAGAAATGACCAGGAGACCTAACGATGCATTCCTAAGTCCACAGAATGTCAGCACTAGAAGGCTCTGTGGATACCTCATCATTCACCACGTGAGACTTCCTCAAGGAGCAGAGAGAAGACAGAGCTCATTGCTCCCAACATCAATCTGCTCCTTTGACAAAGCCCAGCTGGAGAAAGGAAGAAAGGGACAGTTTTATACTGAGAGTATATTATGCACCAGGCCCGCCGGTAGGTACTTTTGCACGTTGTCCCTTAATCCCAACAATCCCATTTTACAGATGAGGAAACTGAGGCTTGAGCAGGTGAAGCAACTTGCCCAAGGTGACAGAGGTCCTGAGGAGCCAGGCCAGGGATGGAACTCAGCCCTTCCTGACTCTCAAATCCCATGCACTTTCCTTTCTACCATGCCACCTCCCACGAGACAATCCTTCAAATGTACAAGGACCTGCTCATTATCTAAGGGTTGATTATCAATGAAAGGTAAATACAAGAGCAGGACCAGCAGGGTTACACCAAAAGAGGCTCTGCGGAGTTGCCCAAGCTGGGCAGGGCAGGAACTAGTCAAACTGGCTCTTGGGTGCCAAACTCTAAAAGACTAGGAATTCAGAATGTGGAAAGGGGGAAGGAGAGTGGCCTGTGCCCTCTTACCTTCTCTTTCTATCTCTCCGGGTTCCTAGCAGACAGCAAGGAACACAGCAGGCAGTCAACACTAGCTTGTTGGTCAGCTGGCGGGGAAAAGGGGGAAGAGAAGACATGTGGGAACCCCTACCGCTGAGGCATGAGCCAGCATGACTGCCCAGGGGCTGAAACCACAACTCAAAACCACCAAAAGATGAGGCCAGACACCGACTCTCAGAAAGGGACTTGCCCAAGAAGAGCAGCATGATGGGAATGGCAGGGAGAGCACAATTCCCTCTGCCCGCATTCCACAGTCCTCACCAAAGGAAACTAAGCAAGCTGCCCGCAGGCATTAAGTGACCCGGGTAGTGGCTTCACCTGCCGCTCTGGCATCAAACACCCCTCCCCTCTACCCTGGAGCTCCATTTCCCGATACTAATTGGAAGAAAGGCGACATGTCCATGGCTACTCTCTCTATTCTCCGGTTCAAAAGATGTATTTAATATCTCTCTTCAAGAAAAGTCAGTCCTTTATCGTAAACTGTTGTGTTGGTGTAATGCTCCCATTCTATCATCTCTGGGTGTCTCTTTCTGGTTGACATGCACCCAGTACCGGCTCCAGCCAGGACGGACTTTGTGATGTGCAAGTTTCTCAGCCACTATATTCCCAGCTCTTTCATTTCCTCTTCCAATCCTGGTGACAGCGACTTCAAGACATGGCATTCTTGTATACAAATAGGTACAGGAAATGTTTTAAAATAGATGTATAAAAAGATATAGTAAAAACAAATGCAGAAGATTTGAAATTTAAAGCAAAATATAACAAATAACCGTAGAGGAATTTCAAGAAAACTAAGAATAGTCTTCACCGTTGTTTTTGCATTAATAAAACCTCTGCTAACTTTCATAGCTTGGACCCCAAGCTTGGACCCTAATACTTTAGCTGCTTGGACCCCAATACTAAGTAGTGCTAAATAGTAACGTGATTGCCCAAAAGTGCTTTTCAGTTTACACTTCTTTTTAATTTAGTTTGTACTTCTTTTTACTTTAGACAAAGTACACCTTGTTATAAAGACAGAATTATTTTTCCCTGGCCAGTGAGGCTCAGTTGGTTGGACATCGTCCCATGCACCAAAAGATTGCTGGTTTGATTCCTAGTCAGGGCACATGCCCAGGTTATGAGCTGGATCCCCTATAGGGAGTAAAAAGCAGTCAATTGATGTGTTTGCTGTTTTCATGCTCACATCGATGTTTCTCTCTCCCTCTCCTTCCTCTCTCTCTAAAAGTAAAAAAAAAAAAATTTAAATGACAAGAATTGTTTTAAAAATAAGATTACCATAGAAATCACATAAAATAAAATTACAAGTACAGAATAATATGTTAACTTTCAAAAAGTCCACACACAATTTTAATTCTTAAAATATTAATTTAATAATAATTCACCCTGAGCAGATTTGCATTTATTTACTTATTTTAATTTGCATTTTAGTCAAAGTACAGATCTATGGCTTGAAATCTTCTTTTGGGATTATTTTTTTCCCAAAGGAATACTACGTTCTTCCTCTAACAAAATAATAGACAAAAAGCATGCCAGAAATTCTACTTAATCTTTGAAATCATGTGTCACATAGGTAGCTAATTTACCAATTACACAAAACCCATGAATTAAAAACACTTTGCCCACACAATAGTTGAAGATCTGAGAGTTAGCACAGTGCTAATATATGCAGACAGACACACATGAAAGTGGTCATACTGCCTCTGGCCAGAGGAACTAGTACCTGGGGAACAGGAGTGGGAGGAAGGAAGCTGCCACTGTGTCAGCATTGCAACATTTCAGATTTGGTGCCATGTGCATCGATTGGCCAGTTTTTAAAGAAAGTTATCTCACTGGTTCTTGGCATTTTGACAGGGAAAGCATATTAGACAAAAATCTTTTAAATGTTGTTGGATTTCAGCCAAATTTTGCTCAAGAAGGTTTCTGATACAGAAAACCTTGTGCAATTTTAAAAATGCACACACACTATTTTTGCCTAGCCTTTAAGACAAAAACTATTGTCCATTACACATTACGTATTAATATCATTTCCTACCGCTCCTCCATATGCTTTCTACCAGAATGCAGCCAAATATTCACCTTTTTGTCAATACAGCTAAAGCTCTTTGCCCCTTTCAATGGAAAGAATTGCTTTCAGCTTATATAAAATAAAATAAAATAAAATAAAATAAAATAAAGCAAAGCAAAGTGTTTTATTGAGGTTCCACAGATACCAGAAGAAATTCAGAGATGCAATCTTTTTGGATATTACAGGTATTTTGAAAAGTAAAGACATCTGAGCATTTTTTGGCCAAAGAGAGAAAAGACATTTTACAGAGTAAATTTGACAAGAACAACCATCTAGTGCAATGCTGTTTCCATGCTCCTGTTTCTCCTTTGTTCGGGGCTGTATAATTTAGTCTTGCAATTACTTAGCCAAGCAGGCATTAGACTTTTTAAGCGTTGCTGTGCAACTAAAACATGCTTAGTTACTCTGTAGGTCAGCGTAATAAAGGAGAGAAGCCTTATGAAGGGATGTCACCCCCTCTGGCGTGATAGGGACCAACGTTAAGTTAAAATACAAGTGCTGTTGCCATCATATCATAGACACGCTGTCAGGAAAATCCAGCTGTTTGTTTCTGGTCAAGAATCATTTGTGTGCCTGATATTGTCAGCCTATTGATTTTTAAATGCATCAGCCACATCAGTGGCCATAATCAATAATTTTGAAACTTTCCATTCTTATAGGGGTCCTTTTTAGCTAATGGGTTTCATCCTCGGCCAGTTTGGTGTCATCAGTGCCTGCATTAAGAAACCTTGATTCCTTGCCTTTCCTACATCAAAACTAAACTCTGGCCGGCGTACAAGGATATGCATGGGCCACACAGGCTGCCCCCTGACATGCCTGATTCCTCCCCGGAGCAGACACTGTCGCTGGCCTCCTGTTTCCATGTTTTGCTTACAATGGCGGCACCTGCGGCTCTACTTCGGAAGGCTGCCGTTGAACCGGGGCAGCTGTTCGCCCACATCTGTAGGGCCGGAACCAGTGCCGGCCCAGCGGGGCATACGGAAGTTCAGTGCTCACTTACTATCAGCCCTCCTGCAGCACTAGGCTCAGGCCTCCTCCGCTCTGCGGGTTTCTCCTGAGCTCACGCCTTCATCTGGCTTCTTCCCCTTCCCTGTCCTGTGCTGTACAGTCTCCGTCTGTCTCTTTAATAAAGAACCTACCACAAATCCTTGTCTAGGGAACCGGACCTTAAACACCCTTGAACCAGGCGTGCTCACCCTCCCTCCTTGGTGCTGCCTCTGCCCCATACAACTGAGAACACCCTCCTCTACCCCTCTGTTCAGGGTGCAAAACAACCCAAATGTTAAGTGCAAACACCCCAAAACCTGTAAAGGTCTCTGTGAATGCGAATCACTTGCAGCGATCACTTTCAGACTTGCATTTAGTGCTGCCCTTCCATACACAGATGTCCTGCAGTTCCCACTGCCACGGTATCGTTTAGTCATCTAGTTCCCCAGCTACAGTGGAAGGTCCACGAAAGCGATGACTCCGTCCTGTCCACTGCTGAAGCCTCAGCATTTGACAGTGTCTGGCACACAGGGCACGTGTAGCAACGATGTGCTAAATGGTATTGCTGAACTCAAGGATCTTACTCCATTCTCAGCCCTCCAGGACATGAAGGGAGGATAAATGACTTGCATAAGTACAAAATAGCTTAGTGGCTGAGCCAGGATTTGATCCCTGATCTCTTACCTGCCAGGCCTGAAAACAGTCCATCTAAGACTCCATTCTCCAGGTCCTCCTCTTTCCCAGATGGGCAGCAGGGAACACTGCAACCCCCTTCTCCTTCAACCAAAATACTGGCATCTGGGTGCTTCAACTTCATGATATGCTATCTATCTATCTATCTATCTATCTATCTATCTATACATACATATACACACATATATATACATATATATATATATGTGTGTGTGTGTGTGTATATATATATATATATATATATATATATATATGGCTAATACGCAAAGCATCCAGCATCCCCTTGGGAGTTTGACCGGGAGACCAATCACTCGCTATGACTTGCACTGACCACCAGGGATTGGCACGGAACAAAGTTCAGCACAGAACAAAGGTCAGCATTGGCCTGACCAGAGCTGGAAGCTGGGGAAGGAAGGCCCTGGCCAGCCAGCAGCCAGAAGGCCCTGAATGGCCCTGATCGCCAGCCAGGCCAGGAACCCTACCTGTGCATGAATTTCATGCACTGGGTCTCTTGTCCTATTATAAAAATGGACTCGGCTTTTTTGCACTTTAGTTTTATGTATATTGTCTTCATCTCCCCAACTGAACCTGAAGCTTCTCGGTGGCAAATACCTCACTGAGCTCCCATCCACCTGGTCTACAGGACCTTGCCCAGGTGGAAGAGGTATGGGTTTGCCGGAACCAGTGATGAGGAAGGAAGCAGGAAGCAGGAAGAAGGAAGCAGGAAGAAGGAAGCAGAGAAACATCAGCAGGAGGAAGGAAGCAGACAAGGATGAAGAGTGCAGACACTCGAGTCGCTCAGACCTGGCTCCAGCTCTGACTTTGCACCTACCACCTGTGCAACTTTTAGCAAAGCCTCCAGACTTTTCTGCACCTTGCAGAATACTGTCAGAGTGTCGATCGCCCCTGAGTCCCAGGATTCTTGTGAGAACCTGATGACATGATACATACGACGCATGTAACCCCTCAGTAAGACTCAGTAAGTATAACCTTTAGTAAGAAGTAATAGTAGTAACAGTGATCGTAAAAACTGGCTCCATAAATAGACAGGCAAAGATCAGAGACCTGGGTTCAGAAAAACCCCCAATTATTAATATCTATTAAGTAACTAAGATATTACATCAGGTGTCCCCTTTTCCCTATACAAGTAAGATGTTCCGTGACTGAAGGGAGTTCCTAATGTCTCTTCTTCACGGGGACAGAACAAAACCCTCCAGCGTGCTCCTGGGACCAGCTCCGGTCGCACTCCTCCTGACTCCCGACAGACACTCAACTTCCACTCGGTGTAGGCCGTGTCCCAACCACAGGAGAAGGGTGTGGGGCACTCTGCAGGTCATAAAGCCTCCCTCTGACCTCCTCTTTACCTGGCCCTCTGGAGTTCATCCACCCATTCATTCAATGAGCACACGCTCATCCAATGCTGGACGCTGTGGATCAAAAGCTAGGCCAGATGAGCCCCCCTGCCATGTAGGAGCTCCCAGCCCTGAGAGTCCTCTGGCTTCTATCTCTTCATCAGAGACTGCTTTTGAAAGCTCTCCTTCCTCCCAGGCCAGAGTCAGATGACTGTCTCACTATCAGCACTGGGGAACTGGAGTCAGACCGCCAGGGTCAGAATCCTGGCCCTGCCTCTTTCTTCTTATGTAACCACGGGCAAATCCCTTCCCCTCTCTGCCTCACCCACCTCCCCTCAAGAATGGGGACAGTAATACCTACCAATTAAGACTCTTGTCAGAATGAAATGAAAACCCAATGAAGTCTTTGGAATAGTGCTTGGCACATAGTAGTCACTATTCACTAGCACTATTCTTCAACTCGCAAAAAATATCCACTCTCACGTCTAGAAAGGCCGTTTGGCCATGAACACAACAAAGAGCTAGGCCAACAGCTAAAAGAAGTAAAATGTTCTGAAATATTGCTGTGTCACAGCCAGACGCTCCTTTTTTAGGCATGTGCCAAGCCAGCTGAAATGTCTGCCTCCGGGGAAAATGTAAAGAATCCCCAACAGGGGCTTTTCTTTGGTAACTGAAGCTCAAAGGCGGCTCTCGCACAAAGAGCATCCTGAGAGCTCCGTTGGCAGGCAAGCACGGGAGGCTGCCCTGGGCAGGGTGCGACCTGCACGGAGGCTGACCCCGGACACCCCAGGAAGCAGCCCAAGGCCCAGTATCCAAGGTGACTGCACGTTCTGGAACCCAGGGACAGTCCAACCAGAAGGCAGGGAAGAGCAAGAGAAATCTTGACAACATTTGAGATTGGAAAAATGGTGACACTGTGGTCTTGGGTAACATGTCACTGACAGCAAGACTCAATCTGTGAGCCCTACCCAGTTTGACTCAGTGGACAGAGCATTGGCCTGCAGACTGAAGGGTCCCGGGTTTGCTTCCGGTCCAGGGCACATGCCTGGGTTGCGGGCTCCATCCCCAGTAAGGGGCGCGCAGGAGGCAGATCAATGATTCTCATTGTTGATGTTTCTATCTCTCACTTCTATGCTGAAATCAATAAAAATATGCTTTTGTAAAGAAAGAAAGGAAGGAAGGTAGGAAGGAAGGAAGGAAGGAAGGAAGGAAGGAAGGAAGGAAGGAAAGAAAGAAAAGGAAAGAAAAGGAAAGAAAAGGAAGAAAAGAAAAGAAAAGAAAAGAAAAGAAAAGAAAGGAAAAGAAAAGAAAAGAAAGGAAAAGAAAAGAATGGCTCAGTCTGTGGCCCAGAGTATGAAGAAGGGTCCAACGCTCAGGGGAGGTAGCTAACAACAGCTAGGCAGAATTCCCCAAGCAAATGAATCTGCATTAAGAACAGTCCTAGTAAAAATGATTTGTTTCTCTTTTTATAAAACATTTTACGTTTGCCATTAAATTTTCATACTTTTCTTCTTAGAGATTCTTATATTATTTGGTGAAAAATTTTAAATAGATTTTTGGTTATTAGTAAAAATAATAATCTATTTTATATTTTAGTCATGTTTCACTTAATCTAGTCTCATATTATTTGACACATTAAGGATTAAGTTCACAATGAGGATCTGAGTCATTACACTATAATGAATAAACACTGACATTGTTTTCAATGGAGAAAAAAAAAAGAACAGTCCTAGTAGAAAGCAAAGCACTAAGCAGCTGAATCGGGATAGAAATACATTTGAGTTACTTGAGCTAACATGGCAGGGAGAAGGTATGCAAAGGAAGAAAAAGAGAAAAGGAATGATCAGACTCTGATACGTCACTGGGCTCAACCCTGACCTGCCAGAAATCACATCTACTGGCCACACGACTTGATGCCACTTCCCCTCCAACGGTGGGGAAGTGGCACCTAAGATGCTACTTCTTTCGCAGTAGACCTGTTGACTTAGCTGTAGGCAGGGAAAATGACCCAGCAGAGCCTGAAGGCAAACCCAGAATCAAAACACCGTAAGAGGCAAGCATTCTAGGCTAAGTCCAGACGTAAGCACCCGTATGTAAGTACCATTCTGCATGCTCAGCACTTCAAATAAGAGTAACCAACACGAGGTTTATCAGGAATGTGGGGTGAAACGCGGGGCACAGCTCTATTTAGGATTAAGTCTTTCCTGGAGAGGGTGATTCACGGCCACTGATCTCTGAGCGTGTTTTCTGTTATCCACAGTGTTTCCTCGCAGCCACCGAAGCTCTCTAGAGGGCCAGTCCCCGGGTAATGACCTAGGGACTCACAGGTCTCTTTTCCCACTTCACATCTTCAAGACCGAATCCAGTCCCCATCACTCAGACTTCCCTCTTTCCAAGTCTCTGACCCGGAGCCAAATCTCGGGCCCACACCCCTCCCCACTCCAATATGGCCATATGACTTAGCCATTCAAGGGCCACGCCAGCCTTTGGAACCTCATTGCACCAAACTGCTCGAGGGCAGTGCGAAGGAAAGAGCCAGCACTCCCAGCAACAGAAAAAAGACTGGAGATCCCACATCAGGGCAAGAGCAACTTCTTCCCAGACCCAGATGACTCCAGGGACTCTCAAGCCTGGCCAATAACACGTAGGAGGCCCCCGCTGATCCAATGTCCGACACTCAGCTTTTTTTTCACCTCTCGCGCAAGGAAGCAAAACCAGGTGACTTCCAACGTCACCTCCAACCCGGTACTGGGACTCCTGACTCGATGCAGGAGACCGGAGAAGTCCAACCTTTGTCCAGCTCGGGAACCAGGTCACATTCCCTGCTGGGGAGGGCCCCAGACTGGAAGAGCAGGAGAGGCCACAAGGCCACAGCCCTAACCAGAGAGGTGAGAGGGAGCAACCCAGGCTCCGGAGCCTGGATCCAGCCTGGCTGGCCTCTGCCTGACTCTGTAAGTGTCACATTCCTGAGTGTGAGAAAAGACACCAGATCCCCTGGGTCAGGAGAGATGAGGTTTTTTTTTCTAGAGCTAAAATCGGAGATGGTTTCCTGTGTGTGCATGCCTGTGTGTGTGTGCATGCCTGTGTGTGTGTGTGTGTGTGCATGCCTCTGTGTGTGTGTGTGTGTGTGTGTGTGTGTGTGTGTGTCTGTGTGTGTGTGTGTGTGTTAGGGGGGTGGGTCCCCTCCTTACTGACCTGCAGGTTGGAGCTGCTCATGAAAGATGAAGCCCTGAGGCTAATCCCATGTGCATTCCTCCCAGGCAGTGACAGGCAGCCAGCCACCCTCCTCCGTGTCCCCACTCCCACGCCCCGTCCCCCGTAGCCGCTCACCTGGGGGTTGTCCATGTACCAGAGAAGGTGGTTGGCCTGGGTGTCCAGAATGAAGTACCTCCGCAGAAACTTGCCGCTGTTCTCATTCTCCTCGATGTCCAGAAACCCACAGATTCGGTTGTGCCGATCCACATAAGGCATTCCTGGGCTCTGCTCACATCACCCTGCATGGCGGGCGGGAGGGAGGAAGGAGGGAGGTGCCGGTTGAGAAGGAGGGTAAAGCGGGGCCTGCCTCAGGGCCTGCGGGAACCTCCTCGCTCTGGCTTGACTCACCTCTGGGAGAAGCTGGACGGGCAATTTCTTGCATCAGCCTCTTTCCCCCCAGGGCACCGACCGTTTTCCCCAGCCAGACCCCGGAAACCTTTTACCAACCCCGTGCGCAAGCAGTCATCCACACCCGCTGACGTGTACCACCCAACTCCCCTCCGGCTCTCTTACGGAGCGGGCAGAGTGCTCCACATGCGTGGAGGATACTCTCCCCCCCTAGACTTTGGGTCCAAGGCCCGGGTTCCAATCCCAGTTCCGGCCACTCACTGTATGACCACCAAACTGTGTGATCTTTGCGCACCTCGGTGTCTGCACCTATGAAATGGGGGTAATAACAGTACCTGCACCTCCTGTTTCAATTGTGGTGAAAATTAAGTGCTTGGTGGACATTAAGTCCTTCATAAACACTGGGTATTATTATTATTATTACTCTTCACAAAAGCCCCGGGAAGTAGGTTATAACCCAGTTTTATACATGAAGGAAACTATCTCAGGAAGGAGGTAAGCTCCGGCTCAAAAGCCGGGGTGACACGCCGCCCGGAGTGCAATCATGCACAGCAGACCCTCCGGATCCGCCAAGATGCCAACGAGCTAACCTGAGGGCTCCTGCGACCGTCGGGGCAGGGCCACCCTCACTTCGCTCTGCGGTGACCCAGGGGCCGCTTGTAACTGAGAGAAGGAGGGGCTGGAGGAGAGCCCCAAGACTGGCACACTGTCTGCACACTGTCACTGACGCCAGAAGAGGGTCTCAGTGCCGTGCTACAGGCCACACCCTCGGGCCGGACTCCCCTCTCTCCTGGTGACTTCCTGCCGTCTCTCTCGGAAGAGCCACCGGAAGAGGCCAGGGGCTCTGTTCTCCTCCCAGAGGAACGGGGACAACTTCCCACAAGCACCTGCCCTGCCGCACGGGGTCCCACAAGGAGGAGAAGACGCCCTTTAGACTCTCCAGGACAGACACCGCTCACCCCTGGCCCAGCTTTGGCTGCAACAAGCAAAACCCCCTGCCACCCAAGGCCACCGTGGTCTTCAGCCTACAACTAAGCAAAGTTGTAAGCAGGCCCGCCTCAGGCCATGCCCTGCACCTCGACGCTGACCAGCAAGCTAGCTACCGAGACGCCACACACCTCGAGCCTCCCAGGCCCAGGGAGCAGGTCCACCAGCAAGAAGGCACATTCCCCGGAGAGCAGAGAATTCTCGGGGTGGTGGCTGGTAAGACCGTCTGCACTCTCCCTCCCCCACAAGGCGCCTGGCAGGGTCAAAAGGCTGCCTCAAGGAAAAAAGTGTGTCTTCCCCCCCCCCAAAAAAAAACCCCCATCACACACACACACACACACACACACACACGGATACCCATGAAAACAGCGACTCTTGATTCTAGGTAAGATCAGGCCAGAACCCCAACGGGGACAGATGACTCAGGCAGAAAGGAGATGCCACGGCTACTTGCCGGGGAAGGAAGGGGAACAGAAGGAGAAAGCAGGCAGGGACACAGGGCAAAGGACGTAAAAGGAGAAACAGAAGCGGAGGTGAGAAGGAGTAAGAAGCGAGAAGAGGAGGGTCGGAAGGATGGCAGCGGAGAAGGAAGACGTGTGGGGCACTGGCAGGGTGGGGCGAGGGGAGAAGCAGCCCTGCCCTAAGGAGCCTCGTGTCTGGCACCGGTACCTGCAGCCGGGGGCCCTGCTTCCCCGGGCCTTCCCGCGCCAAGCCTCCTCCCGGCTCCCGTTCCGGCCGAGCAAGCGTGAGCTCGGGAAAGGGGGAGACCCGGGGACAAGCCAAGAGTTCGGAACAAACGCCAGGGGAGGAGCGCGAAGTCAAAGATGGGAAGGCGAGGGGCCTGGCGGTGGCTGGGGAGGAGCGTGTCCCTGGGAGAGGATACAGCGTCGTCCCCGGAGGAACAGGGAGAAACAGGAGTCCCCCGCAGAAAGGGTGGGCCAGCTCCCGGGGAGGGTGCGCAGCTGTCTGCTCAGGAGGCGGGAGCACACCCATCCCTCCCTCCAGAACAGTGGTTCTCAACCTTATTTAATGCTGTGACCCTTTAATACAGTCCTTCATGTGGTGGTGACCCCCAATCTTAAAATTATTTTCGCTGCTACTTCATAACTGTCATTGTGCTTCTGTTAATGAATCATAATGTAAATATCTGTTTTCCGATGGTCTTAGGTGACCTTGCTAGTAGTTTTCAACCTGTGGGTCGCGACCCACAAGTTGAGAACCGCTGCTGTAGAGCCTAAGACCATCAGAAAACACAGACATTTACATTATGGTTACATTACGATTCATAGCAGTAGCAAAATGACAGTTATGAAGTAGCAACGAAAATAATTTTATGGTTGGGGGTCACCACCACATGAGGAACTGTGTTAAAAGGCCACAGCATTAAAAAAAAGGTTGAGAACCGCTGCGGAGGATCACTAGGCGATTCCCCTGAAGCAGCCACAGACTGCGTTTCCCGGGGGTTCAGACTTGCCACTCCGGGGGCATTCCTAAGAGAACCATGAAAATGCCATGGGATAACAAAGCCGGCTGACCGTCTCTGGGCCTAACTTCTCGCCCAGCACTCCACTTCATGCCGGCTTTCAACTGCTCCCTGTCCAGCCACCAGGACCAATAGGTGCCCGTCTTGTTCTCAGGTCAGCGGCTGCAGGAGGCACCCTCCCCACGGTCCTCCAGCAGCCCACAGGGGTGCAGAGGGCTTCCCATCCGCGTGGAGCCCCGGAAGGTAGGAGGCCGGCGGGTACCAAAAGGCCAGGTCGACCGAAAGGAAGCGTCCTGGTGACACCTCTCCTGACGGTGGTTCTAGCCCCGGGAAAAAGAAGCTGCTCAGATGTCCTGACAAGCCGCTGAGTCACAGAGTGCGTCAGAGTGTGGGAGGTGGGGGGAGGATCAGCGGCAGGAGAACCAGCATCCCGGGCACACGTGGTCGTAACCGGCCGGCCCACACAGCAGTGACACGCTCAAAGCCAGACGCCGAACGCAAACCTGAGGTCCTGCCCCCAACCCTCTGCCAGCTCGTGCACAGTCCTTGTCACCGCAGCTGCGAAGGTTTGGTACAGAGAGCCTGCTGCCCCCCTTCCTGCCTCAGAGCCATCACCATCGTCTTCTAAGTCTCCCCTGTTGCTCCTCTTTTTCCCAGAGGGGTCCCTCTAATACAATTCACTCTGCCACACCAGGTTCAGCCCAAACAACTGGGCAGTGACGGGAGAAAGGGAAAAGCTAGCAAGTGGTACTATAGTCTGCACACACACACACACACACACACACACACACACACACTGTCACCCCAAAATTCCCCTAGCAAGACCAAGACAAAGCTTTGAAATGTCCTTCCTAACTCACAACTTTCCTCCAGTTACGTAGTTTTAGCCTGTTTTCTGACTCTCTAAAATCACTTGTTACCTTAAATGTCATTGTTAACTTCAATTCCCCGGTGTGAAAAATACATATTGGGTAGAGGGTGACATTGGGTAGTGGGACACAGGAGTTGCCCAATCCCAGCATGCCCTAGGCCCCAGATACTGACATTGACTTTCTCCCCATCCCCTGGGGCCATATGCAAAGTGTTCTCCTGGCTGGCGGAAAGCACCAGATACCCCTCTCTCAGCCTGGCCTCTTCACCTTAGCTCTCGCACCACAAGGAAACCAGCCAGCAAGTAGCTTCTTAGCCTTCACAATACACGGAAGACAAAGAGAACAGACAGCTATGCAAGAAGGGACCTTGGCCCACCCCCACCCCCCCCACTCAGCACCCTCCCTATCTTTCCAAAGCATGCCAGACCGCCCTAGTGTTTTCCGCGCTGAGTGCAAAGAACACAATACAACAATGTCGTCATTTCAAAAAGATCACTGTAGCCAGCCATTTTCACTTCTGCATGCTTTTTCATGCCACTGTCTACATAATCGGCCTTTTTAAACATTTAAATGGCATCATAAACACGTTCCATGTTGCTGCAGAGTCTATGTAATCGTTGTTTTTAATGGTTGCATAATATTACTGGACTGTATTTACTGTAATTTACTTAACCATTTCTCTGTTGATTACACAGATTACATTCAATTTTCCAGTTAGATTATCTTCACCATGACAGTTAAGAGTACATTCAATAAATGATGCTGAAATTCCTATTTTCATGCTTTGTTTCTTCTTTTACAAATGAAACAACATAAGTTCCAAGCAATAATATGACTAATTCATAGCTTATCATTTTTTCTTGAGACCATTTCCTGCTTCATCTTCCTTCGTGGACTTTGTGAAATGCGAATCAAATTGCTATGTGCCCGCAATCGATACCAATCAATCTCCTTCTGTCTCCGTCTCTCTCTCACCCACGTACCCCAAACCAAACCAAAACATGGCCTCGCATAATGCAGATAACTAAATCATATGTTTTAAGAAAAGTAAGTTAGGAAAAAAGGAAAAGTTCTCTATCATCTAGATTTTTTCAGTACATAAGTTCCTAGGTATGTACTGCAAATGAAAATATGTTAAGTATTTAATTTATAGTGACAATGAAAAAAAGTGAATCTGCATGAAGTTACCCATTGATCATCAGCAGAGAAGGGGTGAAATGTCAATGAAACCAAGATTCCTGGCCCACAGGTGCTAGTGGAGCCGACAAAACTCAGGAAGAAAATGTCAGTGGCTGCCTACCTTACAGAGATCAGGGGCATTGGGAGGTGTCTCTTTTCAGAAGATCCCTTCAACAGCCCAGTTCAATGCCTCTGTTTCATCCCTGGAGGAGAGATTCAAGCCTAGAATAAAACTGTCCTTTAGGAACTGAGGCAATTGGCATCTTTATCAGGCTCAGAGTTTGTGATACCTGGGACCAAGACCCTAAGAAACAGAACATCCCCCGATGGAGGAGAGAGACAGCAGACGTGAAAGAGTAAAGAGAAGGCTGCTGCTTGCAACGAACGTTACCTACTTGAAAAAATCCCCTAAGGTTCTTATACACCGGGGACTCGAGTCGGAACCTTTCTGGGAAGCGGTTTGGCAATATATAACAAGAGAGCTAAAAATGTTCACAGCTGTTGACCCAGTAAATCTACTTCTAGGATTCTATCCAACGAAACGAACAAAGATGCAAATAAAGATTAAAGTAAAAAAAGATAGCAACCGCAATAGGTTTTGTAATAACAGAACGTTGGAAGCGCTCTGTCTCCAGTGATTAAGGAAAAATTAAATAAATTATGAGACAGTCACATAAGGAAATGTTACATAATCATTTAAAAGCTGTTTGTAAGTCATTTCTAATGAATTAGGGAGAGCCATATCCTGATAAGATGTTTGAAGATATAACGTGAGTTATAGTATGATCTCAACCCTCTCAATATTATTTTTGTATTTCTATATTTGGATAGAAAAAGACGGACATACAGACACCAAGATTATCAGCAGTTAGTATCTGTGACGTATGGGTGAATTTTATTTACTTTTGTGTATTTTCCGTATTTCCCAAACTTTCTGCAGGGAATGTGTATTCTTTTATTTAGTAGGAAGGAAACACTATTTAACTCCACACAAACCCTCTTCCCCAGCATAGATGTTTTGAAGCTGACAACACATTTCTCCAGAGTCCATAAACAAGTAAAACCTTGCCTCCCTCCATTAGAACTCTCTTGGGACTTTTAAAAGCAATATCCCACCCATCACAACGGCCCCAGAGCCAGGTACCTACTCAGAGAGCTTTGGCACCCTCTCTTCTAGCTGCGTGTCTTACTTCCTGTTTCAACATCCTCTCAGAGAGGCTCCTTCTGTCCCTGCAGGTTTGGTTCCTCACTCTCTGGTCTTCCTAAGAGGAGCCCCTGTCCGTGGAGCCGGCGAGATTCATGCCCGAGTCGATGCCTCTAGACCTCTATTGCTGCTGCAGGCCCTGAGCCACACGAGCCCAGACCTCCCGCAAAAGAAAAGGGAACCTAACAAGGACCCCCCCCCCCCAGTGGAATTTTCCTTCTTGAGACTTGGGAGAGAGGGTTGACATTTTTTAAATAAAATGGCTAAAGAGATGGGTGAACAGATTCTTTTAAAAGAAAGCATAGAGCTACTAAGCCATGCAAGTAAAGGTTTGCTGTATTGCACATCTTGATTTTTAAGATCAGTAACGTAGTTTGGAGATAAGGGAAAGAATAAAGGGAGGGAGAGGGCTCTGCCTGACCATTCTGACACTGCTGAGGTGAATAAAAATATGAGAAAAGGATAACAAAGTCGTAAATGGCATTGCCCCATTATGACATAACCCAACCTCTGGTTTCAAAAAAGTTCCAAAAATTTTTTAAAATTTATATGTTTTTTAAATTTGGAGATTTTTTTCTTTCATGTTCCTGGGTGTGGGCAGGACAGGGACTTTCAGCAATTTCAGTCCAGAAAACGGTCAGGAAGGCGGCTTTTGCCATGCAGGGGGGCATGCCATAAGTGCGTCCCTGTCGTACTGCCCACTGATGGTGGGAGAAGGAGGGTGGGAGCTCCAGGTCGGTGAGCAACAGGGATACCAACAGGAAATGGCTACATTTCTACAGGAGAAAGTGTATCGGGAAATGACATCAGAGGTCTCGGCGAGGACTGTAATGCAGCAGACAGGAACTGGGGTGGGAGGGGGGGCGTTTAAGAGCGGGCACTCAGCTACTGCTGGGAGGTGCGGGGCCATGTGAGCAGAGAGCTCACCCATATTAAACTGCAGCACCCACGGGCGTGCACTGTGGAACCTCACAAATGCCCAGGGCCCGGTAAACACCACCGGACCACCGACGCCTGTGTTTCGCTATTTCAGAGCACATCCCTGCGAAAGGGCCAGAGATGACAGCTTGGGAAGTGTGGGAGCACCCATCTCCCACTGCTACAATCTCGCTGCATTCTGAAACTGTCATCAGAGCGAGCTCCAAACAAACAGTCCGAGGCAGGAGGGCGCTGAGAGAGAGAAGGGAATGTCCTGGGAACACGCTCCCGGCAGAAGTTCAGGGCGAGGAATGCAAACATCTACAGGAATGGGGAAGTTAAGCAGAGAAGCTCCCGGACACGGACAGCAGCCCGATCCCCCCCACTCGACCCACGAACTCTGAAAGGAGGGCAAGAGACCCTCTAGAAACGTCTAAGGGAAAAACCGTGGGGGGGGACAGGGCAGGAGTAACTGACCACTGATGCCACTGCAAGGAAGATGCTAAAAACAACAAAAATACTTTAAAACACTCGTGGCCCCTCCTAACAGCGACCTCATCTGCGTTCAGAGAAAATGTGGCTGCTGGAGCCAGCAGGAAATAAAGGCCTGCCACGGCTCGGGGCTCCAGAGAGCACCTCCACCAGAGGCCACCAAGTAGGCGAGCTGCCTGCCAGCCACATCGGTTTTCTAAAGAGCCTGTCAAGCCCTCGCCGTTTGGCTCAGTGGTTAGAGCACCGGCACACAGACTGAAGGGTCCCGGGTGTGATTCCGATCAAGGGTACCTGGCAGGTTGCCAGCTCAATCATCAGGAAGGGGCGTGCAGGAGGCAGCCGATCAATGATTCTCATCATTGATATTTCTCTCTTTCTCTTCTCCTCTCTGAAATCAATAAAAATATATTTTTTTTAAATAAAGAGCCTGTGAAAACTGAGATCTCCAACCTGCAGAATGGCCCAAGGCCCCCACTTAGGAGACTCAATGAATTCAGTTTCACGGTGGGCCTTCCTAGCCGTAGCCACACGGGAGTCCCAGAGTTACAGTCGTCACTGGAAGCTTGACAAGATGAGCCACTAGAGTAAAGGGTCGTAGGAAAATGAAAAGAAAACATGGCCGTTTCTCCTCTCCACCAGCCTTTGGGAAGTGCCAGAGGCACGTGTAAGTGCATCTGTCTAAAGTCGTGTAGGTGCTCACAACCCTGCACGTAGGGAGGGGCTGGGTGTGGCCAGGAGGATGTGCAGGTGACGGATCAGCATGAGTGGGTTTGATGAAACTCTTGTGAAAAAGGGTGTGCTGATTTCAGTTGCCCATTGATGTGGCAGAGTGAAGCGAAAGAGGCTGCGCGTCAGAGTCAGGCTCCGACGAGCCTTCCGGGCCTCGTTCCTCGTCTGCAAAATGGAGAGAGAGCATCGCTGCGCCTGCCTCAAAGGTTGCAGGCGGGGGATTTAAATGAAATAATAATGTGTGAAAAGTGCTGACCGGGACGTCTGGTAGAGAGTGAGCGCTGGGCAAAAGATGTGGTTAAGATGTCTGTACTGTGAGGAGTGCCTCACGGGTAGCCTATGATTACCAGCACTCCCGCAAAGCTGCCCGATGCAAGCCCAGGGCTGCAGGGCCACCTCTACCCACCACGAAGAGCAAAAGGCAAATGTCAACGGAAAGGCCAGGACACTGGCCTCCCTCACAAAGAAAGGCATGCGTTTTCCTCCCTCTGGCCTCCACTCCCAGAACCATAGCTTACCTCTCTCACATTCTCCAAGAGGTTAGGAAAAAATAAAAAAAATCCAAGAGTTCCAAAGACTCCATGTTGGCCAGCTTTCCCTGAAAGTTAACAGAACCCAGCTGAGCCTATCACCGGGCTCCAGGGTAGGGGTGCTGGAGCTGCCTCCTGCCCCCCTCCAAGGGAGGATCGCAACAGCAGAGAGCCACTTTGCCAGCGGATGGCCAAACAGGAGGCCTCGCTGATAGCACGGCAAGTACTAGCCTTTGCACTTGAACTGCGGTGTTTCCCGGGAGCTAATGGACCAGCAGACTTGGCTTCCCACCTTCTTTATCAGCCGGCCGACCTCTATGGGCAGAAAAGCACCCCGCAGGCCCAAAGCTGAAAGCCTCTGGCCCCGTGTCAGTGTCAGCAGCTCCTGCACCAGCAGAGCTGGGACCTCCACGGTGAGAGGCCCCAATCCAGTCTTGAATCCTCTGCAAGTCACTTGAATCGCTGGAGGTCAAAGGGCAGAGAAGGGGCTTCCAGAAGGAAGATTACGTTATAAAGCCCAAAAGATCTGGCTGTGCTTAACAAACAGCAGGGACCAGGGGAGGGGAGAACAGCGTCGCACAAGAATGAGAATAAGGTCAATTGCAAGCCCCACTACACTAAGCGCCAGGCCCCCTCAGAACCAGGAAGGAAGGGACCCCATCCCTCCCACCTCTCAGCTGCCCTGTCTCCCCTCCCTGTCCAGTTCCCAGGCTTAATGATGGGCTTACATTGGGCAGGGTTAGGATTCTTCTCTCCCCATAGGCTGTCAAACCATAATATTTGCTCGGCTTCCTTCCCTTCCAGAGCCCAACAGATTAGATTGCTGGAGTCCCATCCAGCTCACCAAGACAGATTGGGAAACTGAAAGTAAGGCGGCCCCAACTGCTCCTGGTGGGAAGAGACAGAGCAGCCCAATGTTCCAGCGCCCCGATCCTCTTTTCCACGCTCCAGGACGAGGTCGGCCGGAATACACAGTGCTCCAGCAGTTTCGGCGAGACGGAAAACATTTACCGCACCGTGGCCCACAGCAAGAGCTAATGTGAGGCGCGCCAGCCTTTTAAACAGAGGCGTCACCCAGGGGTCCACCTGCCCCAGGAAGAAGACAGGAAACCACTGGATGTGCACACACACAAAAAAAGACCCTGCTCCTGCTGCTTGGATCTTCCTAGAGCCTCCCGCACCTCAACAACACCCTTGCTCGGGAGGATCTGGCGATGAGGGGCTGAGGCATCTCCCTTCCCACTTTTGCAGAAGGTCTCCAGAGGTAGGCACCCACCAAAACCTGCCTGTCTTCGGGATTTATTTTAAACTCGGTGAAATATACTGAGCTAAATATGGCTCAACTTACTATGATGACATGATGGGGATTTGTAGGCCCGACTTCCTTATACAGAAGACAGAAGAAAACACCAACAAAGGGAAAGAAGGTTTTGCAAACTCGCCACCAAAGAGTAGGTGGTTTCCAAGTCACTGTCTCAGTGATGGCCCGTCTCTGAAGTGAGCAAGGCTCCCCCCGCAGCAGCCAACGAGGGGGTGTGTCACGCTTTATAAAAAGTGGGGCTTACAAAGAGGGCAGAAGACTACCGAAGTATAAAGGCAGCATCCAGAGCAGCGGTTCTCAACCTGTACGGGTCTCGACCCCTTTGGGGGGTGGAACAACACTTTCACAGGGGTCACCTAAGACCATTGGAAAACATAGATACGATTCATAATAGTTGCACAATTACAGTTACGAAGTAGCAACAAAAAATTATTTTATAGTTGGGGGTCACCACAACATGAGGAACTGTATTAAAGGGTCGCGGCATTAGAAAGGTTGAGAACCACTGACCCAGAGTAAACCAGCTTGAAGGACGGAATTTCCACAAGGCTGGAAGCACAGCAAACTGCTCTCTTTCCTTGCATTTGGACAGATGCAAATAACCCATGCGTTTGCAGGCATTCATTCATTCATTCATTCATTCATTCAACAAACATTGACTCAAGTGTCTAGACTCTAGTGGATGTCATACCCTGGGCTGGCCACAGAGTCTAGACTACCAGCTAGAGACTTTCACTATGACCGGAGTCACCTGCCTTTCAAGCGAAGGAGGTTAATCTCTGAAATGATGACAGTGCTTTTTAAGAGCCTCCTCTGGTTTCTCAAAGCATGCCGGGTCTCTCGCTGAGCACCCGGCTTTGTGTTCTAGGAATCCGTTTAGCTTCCTAGACTGGCAGCTCCCTAAAAAGCCAGAGGCGGCTTTTTTTGTTCGTCACCCTGCCTTTCACGTCCCTGTTATCCAAAATATGTCAACCGAATCCAAATAAAACAGAAAACAAACATTGCTATTCTTTCAGCCTCTTCGGCTTTGCCACCCAACAGAGAGACAAGCGATGAAGCTTCAGAGAGGAGGCTGCCTGAGTCAGATCCATTAAGAACAACACGAGAACCATTCTGGAGCTTCGGCCCACTCGGTGGGCTGAGGTGCCTCCCAGATTCACAGCTGGCATCGGGGTGGGATGCGTCCCCCCACCCTCAGTCCGGCTGTTTACCCTCCTCAGAAAGCCCCATTTGGAGTCCTAAAGAAAGAAAGAAAGAAAGAGAGGAGGAGGGGCGGGAGGCATTAAAAGGGGAAGACACAGCTTGAACCCACACTCACCCAGAAGGGAGGAAACTTTAAGCCCAGAGGCTGGGGAGGTGGGGGGCTGGGCTGGGCTGGGCTGGGGGAGGAGGAGAAGCGTTAAGACTCAAGTGTGGAGGACATGCCTGGACACTTTTCCTTCCTACAAGGCCTTTCTTTTTTTTCTTCTTCTTCTTCTTTTTTTTTTTTTAAATTTGATGAAATAACAGTCTTCAGAACTGGAGAGCTGCTGCACAAAAGGGAAGCAAGTAAGGTGAGGTCTTTAAGTTGAGAGAGACAGAGAGAGAGAGAGGAGAGAGAGAGAGAGGAGAGAGAGAGAGAAAATACCCTTCCCAGCGCTTTCCCAACCTGGCACCGAGTCTGCATGTGAGGACAGTCCTCCTCCTTGTCACCCCCGCAGCCTGCGGTTCCAGAAAGGCCGGGGCCCCGGGCTGGACCCCGGGGAAAGGAAGGAAAGGGGGAGACCTCCCCTCCCCACGGAAGCTCCCTAGGCCTGTCCCGTAAAGAAGGTGATAGGGAAGCGCAGAGACACGAGTCTCCACCACCACCACGGCCCCATCCATCCGTGGCCCCAGGGACTTGCCTGGACGGTCTCGGCTCTCCCGCCCTCTCCCCGCAGCCCGGGCAGCAGCAGTTGCGGGTCCGCGGCCCCAGAGCCCGAGCCCGAGCCCGCCACCAAGTTCGGCCGCGGCCAACGTGAGAAAAGGCCGCGCAGCACAACGCCCGCCCCGCCGCGCGCGGCCCCACCCCCGCGCCCGACCCCTGACGGCGGCGGCGGCGACCTCGGCCACCGCGCGCGCTCCGGGCGCGGGAGGAGGGGCTGCCCGCGGGCTCGCCCGGCGCGGGGAGAGGCGGGCGCCCGGGGCTGCGGCCACCTCCCCCTTGGCCGACGGCCACAGGGCCCGGCGCGCCCCGGTCTCCCACCCCCGTCCCCGTGCGCGCCCCTCTGCGCCTCTCCGGCCCGCGCAGCTCCCCACTTACCCCGCCGCGCAGGGAGGGCCGGGCTCGGGCAGGGTGCGTGGGTCACATCGGGGAGCGACGCGCGCCCCCCTCCCCGGCCCGCGGGGCCGGCGCTCCCGGAGGGATCGATCGCTTTATCTCGCGGCCAAACTCGCGGAGCCTCCCGCGCTCCTCCGGCTCCTCTCGCTCCTCTCGCTCCGGCGCCCCCACCCCGCCCCGCACCCCAGCCCCGCCCCCGCCTTCTTCGCTCTTGTCTCTCGGCGCTTTTTTCCGGGTTAATTACGTTCCGCACTAAAGCAGAACCCAGCCCCGGATGTGAGTACAATGCTCCGCCGGGCCCGCCGGGGGCGGAGAGGGTGCCGGGGCGCCGCGGGGTGGCGAGGGGGGCGCGGCCGGGCGCGGCGGGCTGCGCGGAGGAGGCGGGGCGGGCGGGCGCCCTGGCGGCGGCGGCGGCCGCGCAGGTGGGACCGGGCCGCGCGGGGGAGGAGCCCCGGCAGCAGGTGTCCGGAGCGGGGAAAGGGGGAGCCCCCCGTCCCCCCGGAGAGAGGGCATCCTCGAAAGAAGGAGGCGGGCTCCCCCTTGATCTCCATTTCTTCTCGCCGAGGCCCCACCCCGCGCCTCCAGCCCGCCCCGTGCGCCCCGCGCCTTGCTGGGGCCGCTGGGTGAGGTCCCCCCGGGGCGGGGGGTCATGGAATTGCCCGGTGGGGCCTGCAGTCCTCACGGGGGACACGGAGACGTGTTCAAAGTGGGGCGCAAAGACACCTCGTGCCCTTGGAGCCGGTGGTGCTGGGGGGCGAGGGAAAGGGGAAGGGGGAACAGACGAGCGTGCGCGGCCCCCATAGAGCCCCGGGGAGCCCCCTGGACGCCCTGCGATCTCGGGGGGTTGGGGGGGGACACGCAGCCGCCCTGCGGGGAGCCGTCCCGATCCTCGCGATGAGGAAACCGAGACTCGGCGGGTGAAGTAACGCGCCCCGCGTCCCGCCGTCCGTCCGCGCCGTGCAGGTCGGTCGGGTTCTGACGCCGCCTCCCACGTGGGGAGCAGACGCCTCGGGACGCCTCTCGTCTCGTCCGCGGGCACCCGCCTCCCCGGCGGGGACGTGCAGACGCCGCGGTTCCCCACGTCCCAGTCCTGCCGGGCCTGGAGGCCGGGGAGGCCGAGCGGGATGGATGCCCGGGCCCCGGGGCAGGGCCGGGTCTGCGGGAGCACCGCACGCTGGTCCCCAGCCCAGGTGGCGGGGGAGGGCGGGCGCTTTCCAGGTCCCCGGGCCCTTCGGCTGCACCGCTGGGGGGTGGGGAGGAGGAATGAGCCCCAGGAGCCCGGGGGCAGGCAGGACGCGGCACCGCGCACACCCCGAAAGCCCCGTGATGAAACCGCACCGTTTCCTCTTCCACGTCCATTGCCAAAGCGCAAAAATTATGAGCCGCCCGGCGCGCTCAGGTGTGGACCGGGGTTGTGCGCCTTGGAACCTCTTGCTCTGAATGAGGAAGGAAAGGGGCACAGGAGGAAGAAAAGGGTAGAAAAAAAAACAAACACATTTCCTTTTAAATAAATGCAGCAACGTCCACGTCTTGGGTCGCTTGCTGCCCCTGCGGTGGTGGCCGCTCGGAGATTTCAGGCCGCGCACCAGGCTGAGGGAGGAGTGTGGTCCCTGGAACTGGGGCGCCCGGCCCGCCTGTGCGCCCCAGCGCCGCCGCCGCCGCCACCGGGGCTTAGCTTTGATGCCTGGGCAAATGGCTTAGCCATCTGGGGCCTCAGTTTCTACCTCCGGGTCCTTATGCAGAGTTAAAGGAGTGAACATTTGTAGGGTTTGGGTTCCTGTCGAAAATGAAGTATAGTAGATGCTGTGTAAGTGATTTTTTGTTTTTTTGGGTTTTTTTTTTAGTTTAAAAACTAGATGATGGTTTTCAGAGTGAAAAGAAACAAAATTCCACCCAGGCCCAAACCAATCTGACTGGAGCCCACGGTCCCCCGGGGTGAGTAATGAGGTAGAAGCTCGGATTTCATGGTATGGTTCCTATTAAAACCCCTAACACCAGGCTCCCCGTGGGGCCCGCCTGAGTCACTCCATCGCAGAGCCACAAATGTTTCCCGGCACTACTGTGCTGGATGCCGGGGAGGCCTGCAGGAGCCCCCGAGGCCTTGGGTCCTGTGGAGAGGACACAAGGGCCAGCAGAAGGGTCTCCTGAGAGCAGGGGGCTGCACTGGAGTGCAGGCTCCTCCAGCTTTATCCCCCTTTCTTCTTCCCAAAGCCCCTCCTAGGCAGGTGTCCCTCCCAGAAGTGCCCTGGGAATAAAATGGCACAGAGAGTGAATACTGTCAGCCCTTAGAGGAGAAAGATGTCTGTGTATGTTGAGGGGTATGGGGGGGAGAGGAAAGAGAGGGACAGTGGAGGTGGGTTCTCAAGAAGGAGGTGGGCTTTGAAATGGGCTTAAGAAGATTGAGTAAGAACAGCCCAAGTGCCGGATAGCAGAGGAGTGGATTAAAAAACGGTGGTGCATCTACACAATGGAATACTACGCTGCTGTAAAAAAGAAGGAACTGTCGAGACCGGTTTGGCTCAGTGGATAGAGCGTCGGCTTGTGGACTGAACGGTCCCAGGTTCGATTCCAGTTGGGGGCATGTACCTTGCTTGTGGGCACATCTCCACAGTGGGGTGTGTAGGAGGCGGCTGATCGGTGTCTCTCTCTCATCGATGTTTCTGACTTTCTATCTCTCTCTCTTCCTCTCTGTAAAAAAATCAATAAAATATATTTTAAAAAAAGAAGAAGAAGAAGGAACTCTTACCATTTGCAGCAGCATGGATGGAA
>PVJN01018055.1:0-19787 GCA_004026805.1 Lasiurus borealis
GTGAAATCAAAAAAGCAGCCCGCGCCAGGCCCTGGGGGAGGCGCGCAGATGGGAGACACCAACGCAGAGCCGTTGCGAGCAGAGCCTTTGCAGTGAGACAGACCTGGATTCACCCCCCCCCCCCCGCCTCTGCTCTCCCACTTTGTAGCCGTGGAGCTCAGAGACTAAGGAATGATCCTCCCTGACCTTCATTTTCCTCATCTGTAAAGTGGTAATATAAAAACACACCTCCTCAGAGGACCAAATGGGAGAATTATTGCATGGAAAGGGCTTAGCACGATCCTACTAAGCACTTACTCAGTGGCAGCTGAATGTCTCATTTACCCATAAGGTAGAAGGGCTAATAGAGAGAGAGAATGAAGATGGAAAGGTGATTTGAAGGTTAAGAACCAGTATGCGCCAAAACCGGTTTGGCTCAGTGGAGAGAGCGTTGGCCTGCGGACTGAAAGGTCCCGGGTTCGATTCCGGTCAAGGGCATGTAACTTGGTTGAGGGCACATCCCCAGTAGGAGGTGTGCAGGAGGCAGCTGATGGATGTTTCTCTCTCATTGATGTTTCTAACTCTCTATCTCTCTCCCTTCCTTTCTTTAAAAAATCAATAAAATTTATTTTTTTTAAAAAAGAACCAATATGCTTCATGGAATAGTGCGCTATTAATGAAAGTAGAAAGGGATTGGAGAGGAAAAGCATTTTTAGAAGGGAGAGGTAGTTTATTCTGTCTGGGCCATGTTGAGTTTAAGTAATGAGATATTAAGGGGTGCTTTGGGGGTATCGAGGAGGTGCTGATAAAATATCGACGGGGTTTTGATGGGATATTGATGGCTGAAGTTAGGAACATTGGAATTCAAGCCTGGATCTCAGGAGAGAGGTTAAACTTAACCCTAGATTTTGAGAACTCGCAGATACAGGAGAGAGTTAAAATCCCAGAGACAATCTGAGTGCCCAGGGAGAGAACAGCTAGAGGACAGACCCGGGGAAATGCCTCCAGGCCCGGGACTGGATGAGGAAGCAGCTGAGGCCACTGAGAAAGAGAGTCCCTGAGGGAATCAGCCGTGAGGCCAGAGGCCTGTGAGCCTGGAGGGCCACACCCCGGGTGGAATGACAGCGGGGGTGGGGAGGGCAGGGGGTGTGGTTTGGGCAGGAGAGTAACGTGGACGGAGCGCTCACAGCCGTGGGGCCCGGGCTGGGCCCTCCTCCCCACCCCCTCACACCAGCAGGAGCTGTCCCAGCCACAAAAAATGAGCAGGAAACATTTTTGAATAGATTTCTTCTCCTTTCAACATTTGTTCCATGTGAGAATAATTTATTTTTAGTTTAGATTCTGTGGGCCCTTTGACTTCATCCTTTCTGACAAATAATGTGTGTGTGTGTGTGTGAGAGAGAGAGAGAGAGAGAGAGCTCAGAACTGACTTCAGCTGGGAATTTCAGGGAAATGACTTTTCACAAAAGCACCTAACCCCTTGGGACTCGGTTTGCTCACCTGCAAGCTGAGGATAAGAACAGCCCCAGGCACAGGTCCCATCACAGTGCCTCCCGCACAGGAGACGCTCCGAATGTTGTCTCCTTTTCCCGTCCTTCTCCCCTGCAGTTCCTGCAAGTCACACAGCCGTTTGTATTTGTTTCTTCTCACCTCTGCGCATGACTTTGTAGCTCTAGATCATTATGCCAGTGAGTATATTGTGTTTGGATGACTTCAGTTGACCTCACTTTACCGTCTCTCTGGCTGTTAAATCCATTTATTAATGTACATAAGATAAATCAATTCCCTCCTCATTTAAATAGAGGGGAGAGGATTTTGCAGACTGCTTTGAGAAGGAATGTATCTACCAAAACCTTAAAGCTGAGTAAAAGCAGAACACATGTCAATATTTCATTCCTGCTAATGAAAAAAAAATAGTTGTGTATTTGGCATACCATGTTCTAACGCACTATACATTTTTCTTTATCGGGAGAGAATAGCACAGCCCCCCAAAAAGGCATATTGGTGTTTTTCACAGCGGGTCCAAGGTTTAAAAAATGTTGAAGGCATATAACTATAAATACCAAATTATAAAAAGCAGCAGCAATTAAATGTGTCATGTCAACAGAAGCGCATTATCTAATGAGCTGTTTTCAGAAGTTAATAATGTGATTATTAATCACCGATTGACAGGAACTGGGGAGTAGACGCTCTTTGGCGCTAAGAGCACTTCAGAGAGAAGTGCTGCCTGGTGAGAGGCAGATCTCGGCTACACGACACCAGCTGAAGTCGGGGTGGCTGCAGGCAGAGAGACAGGCGGGCTGGCTCCCCAGGCAGGTCCTCACCACGGGCACTTCCCAGTGGGATCTCTATTTTCCAGAGTCTGGTCCTCAGCCCTGCCAGTCTAGTTCAGCAAGATCAGGAGGGTCAACTCATGCCAACCAGACTTGCCAAGAAATGGATATATAAACCAGATTGGCAATATGTCTATTTAAGATATGGATTAGAACTATTAAGGAGAGGGTAGTTCTCCTTTTAACTGCCCATTACTCTATGCTGTATAAAAATCTGCATGGGAAGCCAAATTGCAGCAGGGGTAAAAGTAATTCATTGAGATTGTCATTCAGCTTTAAATATATATCTATATCCATGTCTATATCTTATCTAATAAAAGAGTAATATGCAATTAACCATTCACTCTGTTATATCCACAAGCCACACCCAACAGCCAATCAGGAGCAAGTATACAAATTAACCCAACCCAGATGGCTGCGGCCACAGAGAGAGCAGGAGGGAGGCTTGGGTTTCCCTGGAGATGGAGGAAGCCAAGTTTTCCGCACACCCTGGCCAGCCCAGGCCTCCACTCCACTACAAAGTTTCAATTATAGAAGATATGTAAATCCCAACAGAAATGGCTGCCACTACAGAGCGAGCAGGAGGCTTGGCTCCGATCCAGGCTTCACAGTTTCAATTGCTCAGATTTATTCTCTCTTCTTCTCTTTTGGTTCATGGACATCACCGATGAGGAAAATTGATATGTCTCCATCTTCCTCTTCTTCCTCCTCCTCATAATGAAGGCTAGCATTGTATTGAGCAGCTACCAAAGCACTCCATGTGTCTCGTCTCACTGACGCCTCTCAATGTGACAGCCCCATTTTACAGATGAGGGAAAACTGAGACTCAGAGACCTTGAGTCCCTTGCCCAAGGCAGGAGTCTTTCTGATCTTAGATCTTCTGAACCATCCCTCAGCTTGGGACTGGGAGGGAGGGAGAGATTTCTCTCCGGTGGCCTTGCCCTTCCCCGTGCTCCTTGTCACGTGCTCCCCACTGGCTCTTCCCCACAGCTGTGGTGAAGAACCCACCCAACAACCTGTGGATCATCGCTGCGGTGCTGGCGCCCATCGCCGTGGTCACCGTCATCATCATCATCATCACGGCCGTGCTCTGCCGGAAGAACAAGAACGACTTCAAGCCAGACGCCGTGATGAACCTGCCTCAGAGAGCAAAGGTACGTGGTGGCCGTGGGGAGGAGGGGCGCGGGAGCCCGGCCTGCAGGGCGGCTCCACCTGTCTTTCCTCTCTCGGCTTTGGAGACCTGGAAGTACCTTCAGAAACATTGTCACGGGCCCGGCTTTTGAAGAAGACCCGTTATTCATTCATTTATGTGTTTTCATGTTTTAAAAAATTATGGGGAAATGTACATAACAAAACTTACCATTGTGACCATTTTCAAGTATCGTTAAGTAGAGTTACTCTATTGCACACCCTTTGATTTTATAATCAGGACACCATAGCTCATGCTTATCTACTGCTCACTCTTCGCTAGAAGTGCTTTACCTAGAGCGGCTCGATCCCGCAGCAACCCTAGCAGAAGGGCCCTTGTTTTACATAGGAGGAAACTGAGGCACAGAAAGCTAGGTAGACCTCATCTCGGACACCTCCTTTTTACAAAGATGTGACTCCTTCAAGATCACACAGATAGTAAGTAGCAGAGCTGATAGAATGAGGTCTCTTGGCTCGTAACACACAGCTCTTTGGGGCACCTTAGACCCTCAAAATGTTCCTTCTCCCGTTGGCCAGAGTGGCTTGTATCTCAGAGGCTGCCATGAGGGCAAGCTGCAGAACCTCAGCCAGTCCACTGCCAATCTCCAGTGGCTCCAGTGAAACCTGGCCAGGAGCCCCATCCACTCCCCCAGCCTCCACAGGCCCGCCCCGTGGAGGGTGATCAGGCCAGCAGGGGAGGGCAGTTGGGAGGGTAAGTGGATGGAGGAAATTCCAAAGGCTAATTTCCTGGTCATGTAGCTCCCCCCCATGATAATTCTGTAAAGGAAATCTAATAACCTTCACGACCCGATGTTTAAATAATGTCTTAAAGCTTGTGGGGCTCTGCTAGGTCTATCACCTCGTTTGCTCATCACAGCAACCTTGTGAGGTAGGTGGTGGTCAGGAAGGTTTTCTTTCATTGCTAAAGAAAGACTGTGGGGGCCCAGCCAGCGTGGCTCAGTGGTTGAGTGTCGACCTATGAACCAGGAGGTCACGGTTTGATTCCCGGTCAGGGCACACGCCGATCGGGTTGCAGGCTCGATCCTCAGTGTGGAGCCAGCAGGAGGCAGCTGATCAATGATTCTCTCTCATCGTTGATGTTCCTATTTCTCTCTCCCTCTCCCTTCCTCTCTGAAATCAATAAAAACATATATAAAAAATTTTTTTAACTAAGGGACTTGTCGCAAGTCACATAACTCTCAGCAGAGGGGTGACTGAGGCCCATGTCTGAGTCTTGGGGCTTGTTTACTTTACACACCTCTCTGAACCCCGAGCTTTGACAGGGAGAATCCCCTTGCAGCTCTGAGCTCCCGGGCTTTGTCCATCGGCGCAGGAATGAAGGGGTGAATGAACTGCATTATCCACTGGAATGCATGTCATGGAGGTCATACTTGCTGGAGGTCACACATGCCTCATTCTTTCTGGGTGATCATCCCTCCCTTCAGCCAAAGGGATCAAATGCACTTGATTATTTATTAAACCAGTTCACTCGTTGGGAACCTGCAGCCTGAGTTGACTCCCTGGTACTGAAGAACCGAACCCCGAAGAAGGTTGTTCTGATTCTATTGACGTAAAGCGAGCTACTCCCCAGATGCATCACAATGTGGGTGCTGATCCAAGCGGTGAAAAATGGAACTGTTCCGGGTAGGGGCACATTTCCATCCGAGCTTACTTCCACCCTGAGCCTCTCAGACACAGCGGTAAGCACCGGAATGTAATTACAGCCCAGTCCAGAGATACAGAACATGCTACACTGAGGTCGTAAATGCCACCTCTGTGTTGTCGGTGAGCCAAAATGTGACTCATTTGCCAAGATGAGTTGGCCGGCACAGGACCTCAGCATACCTTTTTGACTCGCAAGCCACCCGACGTGGGAACAAAGTCATGTTTGTGGGTTCGAGTGGCCCCTTTTGATGTCCCTACCTGGTCACTGTGCTGATGTTGCAACTCTCTGTTGCACGAGATGATTGAATTCACTCGTGTGTGGCGATGCTGGTTGTTTCCTCCCATAATGAGGCTGGACTCTGCACTTGGATGGCAGAAGCCCTTTGATCAAGGGGAGCCAGCGGGCCAGTGGGGTGGAACTCCTTCTCACTGCATCCTTCTGCCCTTGCGACCCAGCAATACTGCAGTGTTTGCAAGAGGAGAGCGACCTGCATGACCTGTGTGTGAGCAGCATGCATTGACTGCCAAGGGACAAGGTGGAATGAGAAGAGCCCCACAAGTTGTGTTTTATTTTAAATATATTTTATTGAATTTTTACAGAGAGGAAGGGAGAGAGATAGAAAGTCAGAAACATCCATGAGAGAGAGACATCGATCAGCCGCCTCTTGCACGCCCCACAGTGGAGATGTGCCCGCAAGCAAGGCACATGCCCCCAACCGGAATCGAACCCGGGATCTTTCAGTCCACAAGCCGACGCTCTATCCACTGAGCCAAACGGGTCTCGGCAAGTTTTAAGACATTACGTCGGGTATTGAAGGTTACTAGATTTCCTTTGCAGAATTGTCATGGAGGGAGCCACCAGTCCACAGACCAGGAGGCTGGTCTCCCAGTCCTCTGGACATCACTGCGTCTTTAGGATGCAGGCCACCGTGCCAGAGGGCCTGGGGGATCCTGGCTGAGCCTCCATGATAGACTTACCACGCTGAGAGGAGGTGCTGTGGCTGTCGTGGGAGCTGAGGCCAGGGTGGGAGGCCCGTACCCTTCTCAGAGACAGACCCGTCACCATTGTTGTCTGCTGGCTGCCATCGGAGACTCCCAGCTACTCCCTGACATGTCAGGAGTCTCAGCACAGGAGCAAGGCCAAGTGCAGTAGGAGATGCCCACCTGTTGTCTGCAGGTGGAATGCTGAGAGGGTGATAAACACAGGAGCGCCAGGCGTCACCTGTTTTCCTCCTCGCCTGCTGCTCTGGACTCTTTGTCATTGTTCCCTTCATATACTTGAAGGGAACATGGCTCCGAGGGACAGGCAACCTGAGGAGACACTAGTCAGGGCCGCAGCCAGGTGCGCGTCGAACTGGGAGGGCCTGCAGAGGTCAGATGAGTCACCTCCAAAGAGGCCCAGCTGTTTCCTCGCTCTCACATTCTCTCTGTGTGACCTGTACTTACCCTCTTGTGCCCGTTTCCCCATCTGTGGAAGGAGGATGGTAGGTTGTTGTGAGGGTTGAGTTATGTAAATTGCTTTGAGCTGTGCCTGGTATATGATAGATATCATGTACAAGTTGGCTGTTATTATTACAATGCTTTCTACTTAAAATACCTGGGTAACATGTCTACTTTTGGGAATTGTTAGAGATAATCGGATATGATGGTTTTATAAAATTCAATGACGTAACTATAAAGACTTCATGATTGGGGATCGCCAGTTGTATCTAATGGGTGATTCATCTCAGGCAGTTGCTGTGTTGGAGGTTGAAAGACCAGTACCCCGTCAGTCAGAAGAGTAAGAGACTAGGAGTCGCTCACCACTTAGCTGTGTGATCTTGGGCAAGTCACTGCACCTCTTTAAGCTTTTGTTTTCTTACGTGTGAAATGAAGACTGTGATGTTCACCCTGCTTACCTCATGGGATTCTGTGAGGACAAAGTGATGTGTCAGCGTTTTGCAGGCTCTGAGTACTGAATATATTAGGTTATTATTAACCTAATAACCACTTCTTAAGCTTGTCATTCTTGAATGTCTTTATTTCTGCCTACCTGTTATCAGCCCAATCCCAGCAGGAACTTCAGCCCAACGTGAAGGTGAAGAGCCAAATCCAGAGAGAGCTGAGGGCAGGGTTAGAGGGCCAGAGACAGCTTGTCCTCCTCCCTCCGTTCTTGGGAAGTCTTTGCTGCCATCGGAGACTCCCAGCTACTTCCTGACATGCCAGGAGTCTCAGCACAGGAGCAAGGCCACGTACAGTAAGGGATGCCCAGCCAAGATGGCAGGCTGCAGAAGGAAAAGGGAGACCGTGGGAAGAATCAGCAGCAGGGGTTAGGTATTCGGGCTCTGGCTACCAGGTGTGTGAGCCTGGGTAGTTGCTTAACCTCTCTGAACCTCAGTTTCTTCATCTTTAAAATGGGGAATCACAAGAATACCTGCCTCTTTGAACTGTAGTGGGGATGGGTGACAAGTTTATGTAATGTGTTTGGTACTGTATCAGCAATAGCAAGTGAAACTGTAACTGTGAAGTTCTTGAGGGTAGAGAGAGAGTTATTATTCATCTTTATATCTCCAGCAGCAAGCACAATCCCTGGCACAAGCCACTGCTAAATAACTAGAGTTGGAACAAAATCAAACAAGATAACAGTGGGAGGGGGGGCCTGGGAGTATTGCAGAAAAGAGGCTGGCAGGAGATGAGAATGGGCAGGTGGGTTCAGCCGGAATGGGAAGGGCCTTGAATGCGTTGCCATAGAGATTAGGGGCCATGACTCACTTTTAATGACCTGACGTGATTTAAGAGAGATAACTTCAGAGACTCGTGAAGGCCAGGCCGGCAAAGGAGCAGAATGGAAGTAATGAGACCACAGCAGGAGTCAATAAAACAGTGGGCTTGTAGAGCAAAGGTCAGCTTCTAGACACATTTCCGTTGAATGCAATTGGTGACCAGTTGTGATAAGAGCTTCTAAGAACACTCTCAATCATGCAAAAGTTCCATTCGGTTTCATGTAGCCCCACAGAGGGGGAGGGAAATGAACAGACAAACACTAGTTCGGGAACATTCCCAGATCCTGACATAGAATGTCAGTCAGTGGCTTGTCAAGGGCGGGCTACAAGGCTCAGAGTGTGAGGGTCTCAGAGAAGAGGGAGGATGAGCACCCTGCCCAGAGAGAGTTTCCCAGGGAATCGGGGGAACTGTCTGTGGCAAAACTACGGACAGCTTAGAATAAGGAAGCTTTGCTGGATTTAACAATAAAACTCCACCCTGTTCTGAGATTCGGTTGCAGGATCTGACCAGCTGGGCCACAGTACTAGAATGTTAAATATAGCCGGAGCCTTCATGCTTTATTCCTCAGCTAAATCAGAGGCCGAAGGAAGAGCTTCTGATCAAATCAAGTTCTGTGAGAACTCGAATGGTGGAAACTGAGTTTTATCCCGACATTTTCTTTTTACTTATTTATTTATTTTTTAAATTTAATAAATCTGTATTGTTCAGAGTATTACAATTGTTCCTCTTTCCCCCCATAGCTTCCCTCTACCAGGTTCCCACCCCACCCTCTGCCCTTCCGTCCCCCCTCATTATCCTCATCCATAAGGGTACAATTTTTGTTCAATCTCTTCCCACCCCACAATCCCTTTCCCCCTGAAAATTGTCAGTCCACTCCCTTTCTATGTCCCTGATTCTATGATATTCACCAGCTTATTCTGTTCATCAGATCTTTTATTCACTTAATTTTTAGATTCACTTGTTGATAGATATGTATTTGTTGTTCATAATTTTTATCTTTACCTTTTTCTTCTTCTTCTTCTTCCTCTTCTTAAAGAATACCTTTCAGCATTTCATATAATACTGGTTTGGTGCCGATGAACTCCTTTAGCTTTTTCTTATCTGTGAAGCTCTTAATCTGCCCTTCAATTTTGAATGATAGCTTTTGCTGGGCAGAATAATTTTGGTTGTAGGTTCTTGCCATTCATCACTTTGAATATTTCTTGCCACTCCGATCTGGCCTGCATAGTTTCTGTTGAGAAATCAGCTGACAATCTGATAGGTAACTGTTTTTCTCTTGCTGCTTTTAATATTCTCTCTTTGTCTTTTGCTCTTGGCATTTTAATTATGATGTGTCTGGTGTGGTCCTCTTTGGTTTCCTTTTGTTTGGGGTTCTGTGTACTTCCTGGACTTGTAAGTCTATTTCACCAGGTGGGGGAAGTTTTCAGTCATTATTTCTTCAAATAGGTTTTCAGTATCTTGCTTTCTCTCTTCTTCTGGCACCCCATAATTCGGATGTTGGTACATTTGAGGTTTTCCTAGAGGCTCTTTACACTATCTTCAAATTTTTTTATTTTTTTTGCTTTTTGCTTTTCCAGTTGAGTTTTTTCTGCTTCTTTGTATTTCAAATCTTTGACTTGATTCTTGCATTCCTCTAGTTTGCTGTTAGGTCTCTGTATAATATTTTTTATTTCAGTCAGTGTATGTTTAATTTCTAGTTAATCCTTTTTCATCTTTTCTTGGGTCTCGCTAAATTTATCCATCTTTTCTAGGAAATTCTTGAAAAACCTTAAAACCGTGGTTTTGAACTCTATATTCAGTCATTTGCTTTCCTCCATTTCTTTCATTTGTGGTCTTTTCCTTTGTCTCCACATTTTCACTGCTTCCCTGAGTTGGTAGAGTAGTTTTGTGTGCTAGGTGTCCTATAGGGCCCAGTGGCTCATCCTCCCAGTTACCTGAGGTGGACACTCTTGGTGCACCCCTTTGTGGACTGTGTGCACAGCCTTGTTGTAGTTAAGCCTTGATTGTTGTTGGTATCACTGGGAGGAATTGACCTCCAGGCTAATTGGCTGTGAGGATCAGCTGTGTCTACACTGGGAGAACTTCTGTGCTGGAGACACCCTTATGAGACAAAACTTGCAAAATTGCAAAAGCCTCTGTGCTCAACTTGGATGGGGGGGAGTCTCAGCCCAGAGCAGACAGCCTTGGCTTCCCATCAGCCCTGCCCTATGAGGCCCCTGGGTCTTAGTGTCCCTCGGTAATCGCTACAAGCACCTCTGAGAGAAAGCCGCCCTCAAATTTTGCCCACTGCCAGACAGTCCAGTTCCTCCCCAATGAGTCTGGGTCCCCAGAGTCTCACCCAAAACTAGAATTCAGTGCAGTCAGGAGCTTCCGTCTCCCTCCCACTTGAGAAAGCCAGCCACACACTCAGCCGCTAGTCCCCTCTGCGCTCACGTCTCTCTACCTCTGCTTTCTGCAGCTCCTCTGAATCTCAGTGTGCTTTTCTCTTTCCTTCTAGTTGTAGAATTTCCACTCAGCCAGCCTTCCTGTGGTTCTGGATGGTGTCCAGTTTGTCTTTTAGTTGTAGTTTTGAAATTGTTGTGCGAGGCAGCAGTTTAGGTGTTTACCTATGCCGCCATTTTGGTTTCTCCTCTATCCCCACATTTTCGTGAAGAGAATCACTGATGTCCATTCCCTCTGGGCTAAGATTCAGTAGCAAGGCAAACAATACTGGCTAATATTGATTGAGCACTTACTACGTGCCAGGCACTTAGCTAAACGCTGGACTCCAATTTACTTAGTTAATCCACACAGCATCCCTTCGGGGATGGTTAAATATCACTCCCACACCCATACACATTCTGCCCTGTTTACACTGTTACTACCTCCATGGTACCAAGGAGGAAACTGACAGGCAGGGAATCTCAGTAACGTACCCAAGGTCTCCCAGCTAACAGGTGGCAGAGTCAGGATTTGAACCCGGGCAGCCTGATTTCAGAGCTGTCGCTACTCACCACCCCATTGCCCTGCTTCAAACATGTATGGTGCTCCTTTGGCGTGTAGAACAGGATGGAGACACTCCCAGGAATTGTTTAAACAGGCTCTTGGTCTTTATTACCACGCTAATAGATGTCTGTTGGGTTTTGCTCACAGCTGCTCTATTCACTTGGGCTTTCAGACGTGGTGCAGTAAAAGCCTTGCTGATGTCCCCGAAGCAAATGATAGCACAGCCAACTCGCTTAAGGGAGGGCTCGGGATTAAACAGTGATCCCGTAAATGCCATGGGGTGGCGTGTTTCTCCCCTTCTGTTTTCCGATCTGTGATTCCCCTTTAATGCTGAAGGGTGGCGGAGGTGAAGCAGAGAGGATGGTCTTCATTTCTCAGATGAGAAAACCGATGCTCAGAGTTTGAGTTACTGGGCAAATCAAGTGACTTCAAGTCACGTGCCTTTTATCGTACGGGAGTTAAGGGGTGAGGGACTATTCCTAGGTAGGAGATGACAGGGCCTGTTTAACGTGTCACTTAAGAGTTCCTAGTTAGTCAGATCCAGAGATTTAAAATTAATGGTCTAAAACCCTTAAATAAAGTTTTTCCTCATTCACATGATTTGCATCTTGTTTTCACTATTCATTTTTTTTAATATATTTTATTGATTTTTCACAGAGAGGAAGGGAGAGGGATAGAAAGTTAGAAACATCAATGAGAGAGACATCCATCAGCCACCTCCTGCACGCCCCCTACTGGGGATGTGCCCGCAACCAATGTACATGCCCTTAACCGGAATCGAACCTGGGACCTTTCAGTCCGCAGGCCAATGCTCTATCCACTGAGCCAAACCGGTTTCGGCTCACTATTCATTTTTCTGAGTGAGTCTTACGCAGAGATTCTGAAGCTTGTGGGAATCCACACGGAGTCTGCTTTTGCAAAGACAGATTATGACGGAGAGTAGGGTCCTGACACCTGCCCTGTCCCGCCCGACTTCTCCTAAAGCTGCTGTCAGAGTCCCACCTTCTCAGACACGTGACTGCAAACCTGTTTCCTCTCCGCAGCCTGTGCAGGGCTTTGATTATGCCAAACAGCACCTGGGCCAGCAAGGGGCGGACGAGGAGGTCATCCCGGTGACCCAGGAGACGGTGGTGCTCCCGCTCCCCGCCAGAGATGCCCCCGCCTCGCAGGAAAGGGACGCCGCCCAGGACGGAAGCACCATCAAGACAGCCAAGTCCACGGAGACCAGAAAGAGGTAGGCCTGGGGCCAGCTTCGGCCTCTCCGTCTCAGCAAGAGAAACCGTCGATGGTGAGAGGAACCGGAGCCCTCGAGCGACTCCCCCTGTTCTCTTTACACATCCCCCTTCACGCTCGTTTTGAATATTTGACAAGGAGACCGCGGGAGGTGAGGAGAATCATAATACCTGCTCCTCCCGAGCCAGCCTTTGTACGGCTTCGCATTGCAGATCAACCACGACCGCAGAGCGCCGGCTCTTCCATTTGTTATAATAAATCCGGCACGGCTGTCACCCTCACACACTGTAACTTACGGCAGCAGCCGTTGTTGCTTTGATCCAGCATGCGTAGTTGTCATTTTTTCTGGCAGGTTCTCAGCGGTTTATGATTGTAGTTCAGGACCATTTGTGGAGATTTCACTCTGAAGAGAGTTCATTGACATGCAATGGGAGGACTCCTGAGAGGTTTACGATTGATTCCTGACCCCACGGATCTCGTGATGGAGACAGAGAGAGAGAGAAATAGCTGGAATCCAGTGGAGTCTGAACAAAGTGCTGTGGGGAAGAGAGGAGGAGGAGCTTAATTCTGATGAGGGAGGGCAGCGTGGAGGAGGCTCTGTTTCAGCTGGGCCTTGAAGGGTGTGTGGAGTGTCTATTGGGGGAAAAAAGAGAAAGGTGTCGCGTCTAAAAGAGCCGGGAGAGAGAAGGGACAGCCACTTACTTCACTGAATAGTACCTTTCCTTGAGTTGAGAGTTCATGGGGCCGGGATGTAGTGAAGGATGAAACCAGAAGAAGACAGGTTAAAATTGCAGATGGTTCTCATTTGCAGGCTCGGGAGTTTGACCTTGGGGCTCTAGCCAAAGGGAAGCCGTGGAAAGTTCTTCAGGACGAGAGTGAAGCCCAGCCTGAGAGATGACTCGGGGGGTAATGTGGGAGAGAGATGGGAGCGTTAGGCTAGCGGCCAGGAAACGCCCTCGCTATAAGGACCTCGCAATTGCCTTGTAAAGCGGTAATGAGCCCCAAGGCAAGCCCTGTTGGCTGGCTGAACCACTCCCATTGCCAACCCACTCTCCCGCGCCTGAGCCCACAGGGGTTGGAAAAGCTACGCCCTGCCTGCCTCCTTCCCTCTCTCCTTCCCTCCACCTCACAGAGTTTATTAATGGTTTGCTGTTCACCAGGGGGCACTGCAGTGAACAAGACAAATTTCCTGCTCTCTTGGGATTTACAATCTACCCAGTTTCCCCCAAAATAAGACATTATCTTATATTAATGTTTGCTCCCAAAGATGCGCTAGGTCTTATTTTCAGGGGGTGTCTTATTTTTCCATGAAGAAGAATACGGTACACATTTATTGTTGAACAAAAAAAAAAAAAAAAGGAAATTTATTACCTGTCTACAGTATGGTAGTCGTTGTCATCACAAACCAGCTCACTGATTGGCCGCAGCGCAGCCGGAGCAGTTCAGGCAGTGAGAGGTCTCTTTAAATCAGGAGTCAGACACCTTACGGTAGCTTCAGGGGCCTTATATTCCAGGGAGGCCTTATGTTCGGGGGAGGCCTTATTATCAGGGAGGCCTTATTTTCAGGAGGATGCCTTATATTACATCGAGAGGCAAAACTAGAAATAGGTCTTATTTTGGGGGGGATATCTTACTTTTGGGGAAGCAGGATAGTAAAGAGATAGACAATAAGCAGACCGAGAGCGAGATATATAGTAGGTCTAGTGGTGGTGAATGTGAAGAAGAAAACCGAAGCATGGAAAGGACACAGAGAGACGGAGAGGGGGCTGTGACGCTATTTTAGCAGGAAGTCGGGGACGGCGTCTCTGATAGAGTGACATTTGAGAAAGACCTGATGGAAATGATGTGTGAGCCTCAAGGCTATCTAGAGCAGCGGTTCTCAACCTGTGGGTCGCGACCCCTTTGGAGTCGAATGACACTTTCACAGGGGTCGCCTAAGACCCTCAGAAAACACAGGTATTTACATTATAATTCATAACAATAGCAAAATTACAGTTATGAAGTATGGTTGGGGGTCACCACAGCATGAGGAACTGTATTAAAGGGTCGCGGCATTAGAAAGGTTGAGAACCACTGATCAGAGGAAGAACATTCTAAGCGGATGGAACAGTATATGCAATCCCAGAGGCGGGAACTTCTTGATTGACTTAAAGGAGAGGAAGAAGGTCAAAGAGGCTGATGTGAGCCTTGGAGGAAGTGCTGGTGGATGCATCAGAGTTTAAGAAGTTGTTATGGTAAAAGCGATCTATAGCAGAATAAACCAGGACGTGCTGAATTAAACAAAATGCCATGAGTCTCTTTGTGACCGGGCAGATCTGAGCCTTTGGCCTGCCCGTGTGCATTAGGAATACAGTGGTACCTCGAGATACGAGTGCCCTAACATACGAGGTTTTTGAGATACGAGCCGTCGAGCCAGCGATTTTTGCTTTGAAATACGAGCAACATTTGAGATAGGAGTCATCGAGCAGATCGGCCGGCTGCACACGACCCACCAGTTTACCAAGACTCGAGCGTATCATAGTTTCCCACGCCTCAAGGTTACGGAATGAATTAAACTCGTATCTCGAGGTACCACTGTAGAGTAAACATTCCCCAAACTTAGACTCATCTGTGGAACTTCGACAGGAACATCCCACTTGGACTATGAGTTCCGCTCTGGACAGACTCTGATTGGCCCATGGCTGTGAGCGGGCACTTCCAGTGTTCATGATTTTGGGGTGCCGGAGTACGTGGAAGTGTACAGAACTGAGAATTCCAAGTTCCCATGGGATGAGGAGGGAGGAAGGAGGAGGAGGAAGAGGAGCATCTGCTAGCAAGGGCTGCATTTTATCCCAGTCAGTGTCTATTGAAGGGTCAGGGGCCATTAGGTCCTGAGTCTGGACAATTGACAGTAGATGAACAAGGGGTTGAATGTGGCCTCTGGACACCTGCCCCCTGGTTGTCGCCCTCAGAGGGGAGGCATTTGGTCTTGATGTCAGCCCGCCCACAGGTCCCAGGTCCCAGGGAGCGTGATCTCACTCAGCAGGGGCTCTCCAGAGCCCTGTTTTCCCACTGTATCCAGAAGGTCAGAGCCTAGCCCCCCCGAGGGAAGGTGAGAAGGCCCCGTGGCTTCCCTTGTCTGAGCACTTGCCTCCGCTGCTGCATTGAAAGAGAGACTGTAAAGAGAAGGTGCTGCCTAGCCCGTTTGGCTCAGTGGATAGAGTGTCGGCCTGGAGACTGAAGGGTCCCAGGTTTGATTCCGGTCAAGAGCACATGCCCAGGTTGCGGGCTCGATCCCTAGTGTGGGACATGCAGGAGGCAGCTGATCATTGATTCTCTCTCATCATTGATGATTCTCTCTCCCTTTCTTTTTAAAGTCAATAAAATTAAATTTAATTTAAAAAATAAATAAATAAGAGAAGAAACTCCAGCATGTGGTGAAAGCCACTACCTGCAGTGGGAGCTCTGCCTTCCGGGGCTGATCGGTCACCTCCCTTCATACCTGCGCTCTGCACCTGTGTACCTGGCACAATGCCAATGCAGTTGGCGCTCACAGTGATTTCCTGAATGAATGAAAATAGCTCAAGTTGGTGGTTTCAAAGGAATGTAGTTAGCAGTTAAGAATGTGAGATAGAGAAAGAGAGGGAGAGAGAGAGTCAGAGTGAAGAATTTAATGGTGGGGTGACTTCATCTTCAGTGGCTAAGGTATAAAGTATATCTGTACAGTGGTACCTCGAGATACGAGTTTAATTCGTTCCGTCACCTTGAGGCGTGGGAAGCTATGAGACGCTCGAGTCGAGGTAAACTGGTGGGTCGTGTGCAGCCGGCCAATCCGCGCCATTACTCTTATCTCAAATGTTGCTCGTATTTCAAAGCAAAAATCGCTCGCTCGACGGCTCGTATCTCAAAAATCTCGTATGTTAGGGCACTCGTATCTCGAGGTACCACTGTATGGAGAATAGCCAAAGAGAACTGTGAGCCCTGCATGTCCCTGGAGATGCCACATGAATCAAACACTCGCAGCCCTCTCTGAGTGCTGTGTTTTAATAAGAGGGCGCGCTTAAAACCACCTCCACCGTCGCTGGGGGTTAATGAAAAAGAGGTGGGAACTGAGGGCCGCGCTCGCTGAACTTCTCTGCCGAGCTAAGCACCGGTCAGCGCTCTCAGGACAGCCAGCCACGTGTCCGCTGCTGCAGGATGGGTGTTTCTTTAAACTTCCTCATCATTCCTTTTTTTTGTAGATAAAACCGGAAAGAAAGGCTACAGACATAAACTGTGCAAATCAAATAACCTTGAGAGGAGGCTGGGCTCGTCGAAACTTAACCAGCCCCTTGTTGCTATGGTTACCTCCAGCAGGTCACCCAGTGAGACTGGCTCTGTCATCAGCAACGAATCAGGGAGGCTCAGCTCAGGGAGGCGCTCGCCCCAGAATGTGCCGGCTCCGCAGAAGGTGACAAAGGAGGAGGCGCGGAAGAGAAACGGTGAGAAGCCTTCCCTGCCAAGCACCGCCCTCCAGCCCGTCCCGCACACGCGTGCACACGGGCCTGCACCCTCTCAGACACCCCGTTTTCTCCTTCCTGTTTTGTCCTACAGAGGCCACGAGTCCGTTTCCTGCCTCCCTGTGAGAGTATTGCCTTCCCCCCATCTCTGAATTTAGTCTGGCTCCTGTTCTCATGGAATTGTAGAAGGCTTAAAAAACAAATGCAGAATGAACTGACGTTTGCATAGATTTTTCTGTTGTGGGTGAATCGGTATTTCTAGCACCGGGTCCTCTTGGGTCTCCAAAATGCTGCTTGTCTTGGAGAGTCCCCCCATTTTATTTCCCTGACTCCCCTGATATGTTCCAGTGAATCCAATGCTGCCAATCCACCTCTCCCGGGAAAAACAGCACATACAGTGGTACCTCGAGATACGAGTGCCCTAACATATGAGATTTTTGAGATACGAGCCGTCGAGCGAGCGATTTTTGCTTTGAAATACGAGCAACAGTTGAGATAGGAGTAATCGCTCGGATCGACCGGCTGCACACGACCCACCAGTTTACCGAGACTCGAGCGTCTCATAGTTTCCCACGCCTCAGGGTTACGGAATGAATTAAACTCGTATCTCGAGGTAACACTGTAAATATTACCATAGACATCAGCTTGTGCTCCTGCCTTTATTTTCCGGGGAAGCTCACCTGCTGAGTTTCTCAAACAGATGTGCTCCCGCCTTTAAAGGGCTGGTGTTGGGGTTGGTGGGGAAGTCCTCGGAGCCGCCTGGCTGTGCTGTGGCACCATCGATACGTAACTCACGTCTGCCGGACCCCGTGGGGCAGCCTCCCTGTCTGCCCAACCCCGCCTTTGTTCTGATCCTCCTCTCTTCCCGGTCCTTCCATGAGAGATGCTGGCTTCCTGGAGACCAGACCCAAGGACCCCTGCCGCCACCCGGGGCAAGGAAGGCTCCTTTTGGAGTTCCAAGGGTTGCAGGCAGAGTCCTGCGGGAATGCCAGGCGGGAAAGCCCAATGGTCCGGCCGTCTGCTGGGTTGTGCTTCCTTCTTAAAGGAATTGGATGAGGTGTGGCTCAGGGCCTCTCTCTGGAAGCCAGTGCCAGAATATTCTTTTGCTCTCAGATGTCGCTTACTTATCCCTTTGTTTCTGACCGAAGAAAGAAGAGAGACAGAAAAGAAAGAATACCACAGTGGACCCCAGGCCCGGCTAGCAGATAAAACACTTGTATAAAATCTGATTTGATCCTTCATTTTTTTCTTCTCCTGGACTCCCCTGCCCTGTAACACGGAGACAGCTTCCCACACCAGAACCAGGCCGTGACACATGGGCGTTTCCTGGGACAGTTGTCCTCCTTGGGGGCAGAAATCCTGCCCATCAGCTCTCGGCCAGGCCAGCTCACAGAGGGCCCGAGTTCTGACATGCGAGGATGTGAACTTAGCAACTTTCTTCTCTTCCTTCGCAGAGAAGGTGCAAAGAGAGAAGGGGAGAGGAAGCAGGGAGGGGAGGATGGGAGGGGGGCAGCAACAGACAGTGGACAGTGAAGGCACAGGGCAAAGTTGTTGTTTTTTTAAATATATTTTATTGATTTTTTTACAAAGAGAAAGGGAGAAGGATAGAAACATCGATGAGAGAGAGAGATCGATCAGCTGCCTCCTGCACGCCTCCTACTGGAGATGTGCCTGTAACCAAGATACATGCCCTTGACCCGAATCGAACCTGGGACCTTTCAGTCTGCAGACCAACGCTCTATCCACTGAGCCAAACCGGTTTCGGCGGCAAAGTTGTTTTAACCAAGTCCAGAGACCGCCATCACCACCCAATGGAGGGACCCTCCCTGCTTCTCTCCTCCCTCCCAGCCCTCCCACCTGCCTGCCTTTCTATTCTTCCTGGAAATACAGAAGGTCAAGTCCACGTCCACCCTCCCCCAGGTCCCCCATTACCCACCCTCGTCCTCAGAGGACCTAGAATAACTGAGTGTGTCTCTCTCAGACCTTTTGACTACGCCTAGGACCACACCCCCGCATCTTTGTTTTCTGTTGTGCAGCTTTGTTTGCTGTTGTTCAGCGGGATCAGTGTCCATTGTGTTCTGTGGCCTTTCTCCTGCCTAAGAATGTGCGGCCCACAACCGCCTCTGTCAGTAAACACACGCGTGGAGAGGAGGCCGTTCTCCATCCCCGGATGTATTTCTCAGACAGTGAGGAGCAGGGCCCGTTTCAGATCCCCTGACTCCCCACGCCGCTGGGGGGACATGGACACCCTGGAAATGCCCCTGCTGACCGCCCCCACCCTTGTTCTGCCCCCCTCGCTGCCTGCCTCCTTCCTGAGTTTAGGCCACTGTGCTTATTTAAACATCAGGTTCAGAAATGCCAGCAGCCGGCGCACCAGCAAAAGGCCGTTACGGAGCCGGCTGCGGTGCTCGGGCAGTAGCGTTATTTAAAGGCCACCCTCCCTCCCTCCCGGATCTCGGGCTTTGCTTCGAGGTCTTTTTGCCTGAAGTCAACCCAGGGAATGTCCAGGGTTGGCCGCTTCTGTTTCACCACTGGTTGTTCCCACCCTGTGAGGCTGCTGTTAGAGATTTTTCAAATAGAAGCGAGAGGGCCGCCATATTTCATGTAAACAGATGCTGAAGCACATCAGGCTTCTAGGATGGACCTTCCATGGAACCTGCACTTACTTTTTACCAAAGGGCTTTGCTCATCATAATGCGAGGTTCTGGTCTACCCCCCAAAAAATCAGTATTTTATGGGATTGGAAGATGAATCTAAGGAATAGGAGAAAAGGAGGGAGGGACAGAGGAAGGGAAGACATGACGTTGAAATTGTGGAGAAATACAAAAAGGCATCAGATAGTGAGCTTGAGGAAAGTATTTTAGTGTGTGACTATGGTCTCTGAGAATGGACTGTTCTCTTGGTATAGAACACTCAGATATTTTATGGCTTGGTATCCATTCTAGAGATGAGAGCTCCTAAGGTTAATTAACAAATGTTAATGTTCCGAGCTCTCATTCTAAAACCTTTTGTTTCCCACCAGTTGTGTTGCCTGTGTACCTTGTGATTTTCCACTTTTGTGAAAATAAGACCTTTAAAAGGGAAGGACATTATCCCTCCAGGAGCGCAGCTGAGTGGGTCCTTGTAGCTCAATGGCCTCATTAGCTCCCTACGTTAGAGTCTG
>PVJN01018055.1:19887-39696 GCA_004026805.1 Lasiurus borealis
GACCAGGCCGGCAGCAGGGGGCAGTTAGGGGCAACCAGGCAGGCAGGAGGGGAACAATGAGGAGCTGGCGGTCCAGGATTCTGAGAGGGATGTCCCAGATTGGAGAGGGTGCAGACTGGGCTGAGGGGACTCCTCCCACATGCCCCCCGACCCCCACCCCCGTGCATGAATTTCATGCACCGTGTCTCTAGTGTTTAAATATAAATGGGAAAGACAGAGATGACAGCTAGGATTTTGAAAGAAAAAGAATTTGGAATTTTTTTCAATCAAATACAGACACTTCAACTTCTGAATTAAAACCAATGTCACCCAGCCAGTGTGGCTCAGTGGTTGAGCATTGACCCATGAACCAGGAGGTCACAATTTGATTCCTGGTCAGGGCACAGGCCTGGGTTTCAGGCTCAATCCTCAGTAAGAGGCGTGCAGGAGGCAGCCAATCAATGATTCTCTCTCATCGTTGTTTCTATCACTCTTTCTCTCTCTCTCCCTTCCTCTTTCCAAAATTAAAAAAGAACCAATATCACTTTGGAAAGAGTGTTTTCCGGGAAACAAGCTAAAAATGAGTTCCAGATGAGGACATATTATATATATTTCAATGTTCCATCAGTTAAGAGCAAAAACTTCCATACACACTTAATTGTGCACCTTCCTTGAAGTCACTGAGAGACGTGTCGGAGATATTCCCTCAGAAACACAGCTTCAGTTTTCATTCTCTCTGTGCCTTCCCAGTGAGGTGAGGACTTATTATCTGATAAACACCAGAGGGCAGTGACGCTAGTTATAAATGGTCTCTAAGCTTTAAGGGAAATTTCAGAAAGGAAGAGCGTGCGTTGTTCAAGAGCATTATCTGCCTCAAATGGGAGGGCTTCCCTCCCCTCCCCCCCAATGCCAATGTAAAACAAACACCAAGAAACGAAATCTCCCTTCCTGGTCTGATCTGCAGAAATTCAGACCAACACTGCAACCAAGGCACAGCCAGATCCACGTGATGGCATTTATGGTGATGCCGGCGATGGTGTCTAGGACACCTCGGCGGTTTAACTGTGGCCCTTTTGTTGAGCATTCTCTGGTGCTTTTCTGTGGGGACTAATTATTCATTAAATAGTCCCACGACCCTGCTGTACTCACGCAGCATTTTAGTATTAATATTTAATGTAATGCCCTTTGACGTATTCTTCCATATAGTCTTTGGGGGTGGGGGAGAGAGGGTCACTAATGATTTTTCTCTTAAACCAAGAGGAATTATAGTGCAAATCTGAGTTTGACTATTCTGACAGTGAGAATGAGAAAAGGACTAGAGTTTGTACAGTGCCCGGGGCATCCTTTTTCCGTCTCCTTGGAGTTTATACTCCTCCCCTTATCCTGTCCATGGGAGTGAGGATGTCACAGCCCAGAAGCAATAAAAATATGAAGTACCACTGAAACCGGTTTGGTTCAGTGGATAGAGCATTAGCCTGAGGACTGAAGGGTCCCAGGTTCGATTCTGGTCAAGGGCATGTACCTTGGTTGCGGGCACAACCCCAGTAGGGGGGTGTGCAGGAAGCAGCTGATCGATGTTTCTCTCCCATTGATGTTTCTAACTCTCTATCCCTCTCCCTTCCTCTCTGTAAAAAATCAATTTAAAAATATATATATATATATTTTTTTTTTTTTAAAGAGAGGCCGAGGCTGGTTTGGCTCAGTGGATAGAGCGTCGGCCTGCGGACTGAAAGGTCCCAGGTTCAATTCCAATGGGGGCACGTACCTTGGTTGCATGTATATCTCCAGTAGGGGGCGTGCAGGAGGCAGCTGATGGATGTTTCTCTCTCATCGATGTTTCTAACTCTCTATCCCTCTCCCTTCCTCTTTGTAAAATATCTATAAGATATATTTGTTAAAAAAGACAACTGGGGAGATGCAGGCACCAAGTCTTGAGTTCACACACACACACACACACACACACACACACACACAAAGATGGATTCAGAGCTGTTGGTAGGAGTCTCGTTTTCTTGCCACATGGACCTCTATAGGCTACTTGAATGTCCTCATAACATGGCAGCTGGCTTTTCCCAGAGCAAGGGGTCCGGCAGAGAGCAAGGCGGAAGCCACGTGTGTTCGGTGACCCAGCCGTGGAAGTAGCACGGTGTCATTTCCGCAGTCCCTTTGGTTACTGTGTCTGTGACTCTGAGGCAGCAATCATCCGGGAGTCTGGGAGCCACAGGTGGCTCTCAGAGCGGGTGTCCAGGTGGGAGGTCACGGGGGACAGACCAGAGTGCCCGCAAAACTCTGACGCATCTGGCACCATGTCTGAGCAGAGATCGTCCTCTGTGGTTGGCAGTTTGGTGGCCTGCTCTTTGCCAATAAGTCCACCGAACCAAAAAGTACTCGCCAATTACAGCCATTGTTAGACTCGGAAGCATTTCAGCCACTTGGCTTAATTAGACAAATGTTCCGTGATTATGGCAAGCGACGGAATGATGCAAACTATGTGTTTCTCGATGATTTAAATGACATCCTAATCTCTTGAGCGGACGGGAGGGAAGATAAATACACTTCTATTACATTCGTGTTTTAATAACACCTATTTTGCTCCTAAATTGCCCGCTGGTTTAGTTGCAGGAACAGGCTTCATTTATCTCTTGCCCAGCCATGCTCAATAAACTGTCATTCTTAGAGTCAGCTAATGGGAAGGCGCTTTAACGAGAAGTAAATCAGCAAGTACCACAGGCCCTGAAACTCCTCCTGTCTGTCAGCTTCGTTCTGGAAGCAATGGCGGTAGAATTACTATCTGGCAGAGGCGAGAATTAATGCAAAAGAGCGGAGGTGAAAATTGCTTGCTTTGATTAGGGGAGTTGTCTGTAGCTTTAAATTAGTTTCTCTGGTGGTTATTTTATTTATTTATTTTTTAGCTTTCTTTGTTTTAGACAAATGAAAGAAACTAAAACTCAAATCATTGAGAGGCAGGCTTTAGCGGGGTGGGGGGGAGTGTCAGCTGCAATTACTGTGGCTGGTTGGCCTTAGCATCGTACACACATGGGTAACTCTGGTGGCAGAGCTTGAACTGAATGCTGTTATTCGATGAATTGTCATATTTTAAGAAGAGTTCCATGTTTGGCCAAGTGGCTTTTTTTTTTTTTCTATCTCTGATTCAAACTTGGAGGAACAAAATTACTTCTTTTTTTTAAAGGTGTTTGTCGCAAGTTTGAAAAAAAAAACGGGGGGGTTTTACCATTTAAATTCAGACTTTTAACATGCTTTCCTCCCCACGGATCACACAGCAGGCCTCACGTTTGAAAGAGATAGATGAGGAGCCGAGAGCCCTTGCACAGAACATTCCCTGTTGTCTCTGAGGTCCTTGTGAGTCAAGTAACGTCCTTGGGCTGTTGGCATCACACATAAATCCCCCTCCTCTGCCCCCCGTGTCCCCGCGGCTCCCCTCCGGCCGTAAAACCCGTGTGTTTATTTGTGCCCTAGTGCCCGCCAGTGATGAAGAGGGAGGCGCCGCTCTGTTTGACAGCGCCGGCCAGGCGGCGGCTGATCCCTTTGACTCATCGTCCGGATCGGTGCAGCTCATCGCAGTGAAGCCCACAGCCCTCCCCGTGGTGCACCCCACCCCGGACCGGAGCCAGGAGGCCGCAGCACTCAACGGCGAGGTGAGCACCGAGCCCCCAGAACGGGAGAGAGCCCGGGCGGCCGGGAGCACCGCCTGGGAATGCGGGGGGCACGCTGTGTCCAGGTAGACGGGGCTCCTTCGGTCATTTTTACCTCTGCCTGCACAGGCCTCAGCGGAATGAATCGGGGCACAGGTCTCCCAAAACAGATTTGTTAGGTGATGTTTTCAGAGCATGTGTTTTTACCTTCCTTCTAGAAAGTCATGAGCGGTGGTTCTCAACCTGTGGGTCACGACTCCTTTGGGGGTCGAATGACACTTTCACAGGGGTCGCCTAAGACCCTCGGAAAACGCAGGTATTTACATTATAATTCATAACAATAGCAAAATTACAGTTATGAAGTATGGTTAGGAGTCACCACAAATGAGGAACTGTATTAAAGGGTCGAGGCATTAGAAAGGTTGAGAACAACTGGTCTAGAGGAAGCTTTTTAAAAACAGTAGGTATGAAGAGAAACCATCAAGAACTCCTCCCCACATACAGACATTTACTTCCTTGATAACGCTCCTACACTGTTCATATTGGATGCTGGTTGTAGTGGGGTGCAAGGAGCTTAAGGTGAGAGGCGCTGGAGAAGATCCTGCCACTCGAACAGGGATGTGCCCACTACATAGGTCTGAAATGCACTTCACTCGGTGGAGCAAGATTGAAACACCCCTTTGGCTGCTTTTAGAAGGATTTCTGTGGATAGCATGCGGTCATCAATTTTCCTAAGGGTCTGAAATAAATTGTGACATAGAGAGAGAAGGATGATTTCCCAAAGGTTATTTTAAAGAAAACTTAGCAACATAGAAAGTTCCGAAAATAAGAGAGAAAAATCACTATAATTTCACTCCTCTAGCATCTCCTCTATTTTCATTCTTACAACTTTTCTTCAAGCTTTTTGATCAAACGAGTTTATATTTGAGAACCCATCGTCTTGAATGTTAGACATTTGCTGTGTTTGCTGTTGTCTCTCTGATGATTATTGTTAATGACTTAGTTGAGAAAGTATGCCATGGATTAAAAAACTCATCTCCCACCCTAATCCGTTTGGCTCAGTGGATAGAGAGCAAGCACATCCCCGGTAGGGGGTATGCAGGAGGCAGCTGATCGATGTTTCTAACTCTCTATTCTTCTCCCTTCCTCTCTGTAAAAAATCAAAATATGTTTTAAAAAAAGAAAGAAACTGAAGGTGAAATCTGCCTGATATGATTTATAATCAGTCTTCACGATATTGATATAACCATGTGTAGTGTTGAGAGGAAGGGAGAAAGAGAGTTAGAAACATCCATCTGCCTGCCTCCTGCACACCCCCTACTGGAGATGTGCCTGCAACCAAGGTACATGCCCTTGACCGGAATCAAACCTGGGACCCTTCAGTCCGCAGGCTGACGCTCTATCCACTGAGCCAAACCGGTCTTGGCTCACCCTTCAGTTTCATTCACGGGTGTAACAATCTTCATCCTTTGTTGTTTATTTAGCATAGTCATCTGTTTATCTTTTTTTTTTAATATATTTTATTTCAGAGAAGAAAAGAGAGGGACAGAGAGATAGAAACATCAATGATGAGTGAGAATCATTGATTGGCTGCCTCCTGCACGTCCCCCATTGGGGATCGAGCCCAAAACCCAGCATGTGCCCTTGACAGAAATGGAACCTGAGACCCTTCAGTCCGCAGGCTGATGCTCTATCCACTGAGCCAAAACAGCTAGAGCTGGTTGTATCTTTGAAGGTCAAAGGTCTATTCCTTTCTAGAAGACCAGACTGGCTTTGTCCTTTAGAGCAGAAACTGATTGGCATTAGTGGCCCTACAAGCCTTCAAAATTCCTTGTCTGTTGAGAGAAATATAAACTGACAAAAATAAGCGCTCAGATGCCGATTGATTGCGTGGAGAGACCTCGGAGCAGGCTGTCTGCTGCCACTTCCCACCCTGTTCGTCTCAATTCAGCCTCCTCAGGAACCGCTGTCTCATCCAGGGAGGCACCACTAAATGGCCAAGGGAGATTGCTGGGTTCCTGAGGGCTGAACCTCGATTTGGGCCCCAAGATCCAGCTGGGCTGCTAAGCCAGAGGCTCTCCTGCAGGGGGGACCCTAAAGGGTTAAGGCCCACACCACAAAGCTAAGAGTGGACTCGGGTAGAGTAGGGAGAAGGAGGCTTTGGTGAAAGCTTTCAGGCCACGGAGGTGCAGCCAGGCTCCACGTGGCCTGTGGCCCGCTGTTGTGAGCTGGTCTTGGAAGGGACCGCCGTTGGTCTGGCTGGCTCGCAGGCCAGGACACGAAGCCGGGATTACTTCTCCCGGAGCCGTGACCCTCCCTGTGCAAGGTCACGTGTGGACTCGAGGCCGCCTCTCTCGGCAGGTGAACAAGGCCCTCAAGCAGAAGTCAGACATCGAGCACTACCGGAACAAGCTGCGCCTCAAGGCCAAGCGGAAGGGCTACTATGACTTCCCGGCAGCGGAGGCGAGCAAGGCGCAGGCGGAAAGAAAGAAGATGTACGAGAAGCCCCAAAAGGACATGGAGCACGTGCTGGACCCGGACCCCGAACTCTGCGGCCCATTCGCCGAGTCTAAAAACAGGTGCGGGCTGTTAGGGAAGGACTCGAAGGTCGCCGTGCCAGGGGTGGGGTGAGGGGTGGAGGGTGCCTTGGGCCATGCAGTCCTGGTCCCTTGATCTGCTAGCTTAGAACTGGCATCTTTTTTTTTTTTAATATATTTTATTGATTTTTTACAGAGAGGAAGGGAGAGAGAGAGAAAGTCAGAAACATCGATGAGAGAGAGACATCGATCAGCCGCCTCCTGCACGCCCCACAGTGGAGATGTGCCTGCAAGCAAGGTACATGCCCCCGACCGGAATCGAACCTGGGACCTTTCAGTCCGCAAGCTGACGCTCTATCCACTGAGCCAAATGGGTCTCGGCAGGACTGTCATCTTTGAAGGCCACTGAGCCAGACCGTCCTCTTTTGTGTGAGCGCATGCTCCCTAATGTGTCCAGAAGGGAATAAAATGGAAGCCACAAAGACTTGGGCAAACAACCATAACTGTCCTTTCGCTTAACGATATTTTCAAACGTTAGCTGTTGCTTCAGAGCTGGGTGAAGATATAATTATCACGTACCAGGTTATGCAACTGCCAGCTCAAGGCATGTGGTATTTTTTTTTTTCAATTCTTTTAGAGGCTCTTGCATAAGAAAAGCAAAATTCATGCCTCACCTTTTCATTCCGCTGCAATATTTACCACGTAGCTACGCAGAGCTCATGCTGGGATCATCTCTTTAATTCATAGATTTGTCCATGTATTTGACATTTGGTGTCACCTACTATGTATTAGCCACCACGCAAGATGCTGAAGACTCACATTCATGTTGCTTTTTCTCACTCATTCATTCCCTCATCCATTCCACTCATTCAGCATTCTATGGCCGACAGGACAGCCTAATTGCTGCTCTTCAGGGCCGAATCGGGGGAGTATGATAACCAACCTCAGAAGTTTATTACTCACAGTGTGATGGAGTTGAAATGGGAGGTGCTGTAACAATCTGTCGGGGGACTGACCCGGCCCTCCCAAGGGAAGGTTAGGCCCGCTGGTTTGAATTACCATCCTTCCAAGTTTTGTTGCCAGCTAAGCAGAGTGGTCTCCCCTGCTGGGTAAAGGAAAGAGGTTCTGCCAAAAACCGGTTTGGCTCAGTGGCTAGAGTGCCGGCCTGCCGACTGAAAGGTCCCAGGTTCGGTTCCGGTCAAGGGCATGTACCTTGGTTTCGGGCACATCCCCGGTGGGGGGCGTGCAGGAGGCAGCTGATTGATATTTCTCTCTGATCGATGTTTCCAACTCTCTATTCCTCTCCCTTCCTCTCTGTAAAAAATCAATAAAATATATATAAAAAAAGAAAAAGAAATAGAGGTTCTAGCAAAGCTGTGCACGCCCACCTTTCTTCTTTCCCTCCCCACCCCAAAGCACTTCTTCAGAAACACGCTTTCGTGATTTGAGACCACGGCTCCCCAAATACACGTTCTCCTTGGGGACGGCCCCTGGGCTGAGAGCATGCCAAAGCTCGGACCCGCCACCCTTCCCCCCCACTAGCCTTGGCAGACTCTCTTCCCAGACTGGGTGGGACAGGGCCATTCTTGCCTGAGTGGGTGTTTATTAAAAGCAGACGTAACTTGTGACAGGCTAGGATGGAAGACACAACATCAAGCTGGGAGGTGAGGCTAAACTTTGTGAATGGAATCGACAGAATTTGTTTTCAACAAAAGAGGGATTTTTCACCCAGAGCTTCGTGTAACATGCCTCTCAGCAGGCTCAGTAGGGATGGCAAGCTACTGATGTGAAATGACACTATGACATGGGGACACAATGCTGGTGTCACCGTGTGGATAGCTGGAGGAAGAAGAGAAGACACGGGTTTTATGGGGAGGCGGGGGGCTGCGTTAGCGTTTACTTTGCAGATTGAGACCTTTCAGTTCAGCAGTCTTTTATTTTTTTACAGAGAGGAAGGGAGAGGGAAAGTCAGAAACATCGATGAGAGAGACATCGATCAGCCACCTCCTGCACGCCCCCTACTGGGGATGTGCCCGAAACCAATGTACATGCCCTTGCCGGGAATCGAACCTGGGACCCTTCAGTCCGCTCTCTATCCACTGAGCCAAACCAGTTTCAGCTCAGTTCAGCAGTCTTTTATTGACAGAGCGGGAGGTTGTTTTCTCTGGGTTTCCTGCTGACGCTCAGAAAAGGAATCAAACCATGTGCAAATGAGAACTTAACTTGAAAGCTATTTAGGAAAATAATGAAACTTTCCGTTGAAGTTTTGAAAATGTTTTTAATTTTGCCATTGTAGTTGGCATTTAGTATTACATTCGTTTCAGATGTTCAGCCTAGTGACTAGGCATTTATTTATATAACTTGCGAAGCGATCCCCCTGCTCAGTCTACTACCCATCTGGCACCTATTTATTCTGATATTTATTGACTGTATTTTCCATGCTATACTTTACATCCCTGTGACTATTTCACAATGACCAATTTTTGCTTCTTTTTTTTAAATATATTTTTTATTGATATTTTTACAGAGAGGAAGGGAGAGGGATAGAGAGTTAGGAACATCGATGAGAGAGAAACATGGATCAGCTGCCTCTTGCACACTCCCCACTGGGGATATGCCCGCATCCGAGATACATGCCCTTGACCGGAATCGAACCTGGGACCTTTCAATCCGCAGTCCGACACTCTATCCACTGAGCCAAACCGGTTTCGGCAATTTTTACTTCTTGACCCTTTCACCTTTTTCACTCCATCCTCCACACCCATCTGGCAACGATCAGTTTGTTCTCTGTATCTATGAGTCTGTTGTGATTGTTCGTTTATTCTGTTTTTTTTTAAACTCCACCTCTATGTTAAATCATATGGATTTGTCTTTCTCTATCTGACTTATTTCACTTAGTATAATACCCTCTAGATCCATCCAGGCTAGCGGATAATTATATGGCAAGGTTTCATTCTTTTTATGTTGAGTAATATCCCATGGTATACGTATACCATTTTCTTGAAAATACAGTTTTGGAACTGCTTTCTTAAACTACAGTAGGATTTAAAAGCTCCTAAAAAATCCAAACGAAATGTATTATTATCTACCCAGTTATATTTTCAGAGGCAAGAAAAACTTACCTCTCAAATATGCAAGTTTCCAAATTTATTGACTTTCAAAGACTGTACCAAAATAACAACAAAAAATTAATACACCTCTGGGAACGCTACTTGGTTAAAATAAGGAATCTCTCTACCTCGGAGCCTCATTTTTTCCAAGTACAGTGGTACCTCGAGATACGAGTGCCCCAACATACGAGATTTTTGAGATATGAGCCATTGTATTTTTGCTTTGAAATACGAGCAACATTTGAGATACGAGTAATCACGAGGATCAGCCGGCTGCACATGACCCACCAATTTACCGCAACTCGAGCGTCTCATAGTTTCCCACGCCTCAAGGTTACGGAACGAATTAAACTCGTATCTCAAGGTACCACTGTAGCTGCTCACACACCGTGCACACCGATGGTCTGCTCAGTTGCGGTCCACACTAAACCGCAGTCTGGAAGCTGTGTGCCCTAAAAGCAGCGGGCGTGCACCACCGCGGCTAAGCTCTCCCCCACGCTCCTGGTTCTTGAAAGGGCTTCCGCAGTCTCACTCTGCATTCCTAATGCTTCCAAAATAACCACTTTACTAATCCTAGGCTTTTATTCCCAGCCACCCTTATTAGGAAATCCTTTCTAAATGAGCTAATTGGCAATCTCAGGGCAGCTGTGAAATCTACTTAAGAAAAAAAAATCTGTAAGTAGATCAAGGAAGAGAATTCCCTGGGGTCTCTCTTAAATCACCCGGGACCGATTCTGTTTGACAAAGCCGTGCTCCATCCTAAAGGAGTTGGCAGACAACTCCAGGGCACGTTTTATTACGGCCGGCTCGACACTCTTCCATTCGTCAGGATTCTTTGGGTCGCAAGCGATGGAGATCCAGCACGAACAGGTTAAATACAAGGGAATTTTTTATAAGACATGATTGAAAGGTGTCAAGGCTTCCGGTGTGGCTAGTGACTAGGCATTTATTTATATAACTTGCGAAGCGATCCCCCTGCTCAGTCTACTACCCATCTGGTACCTATTTATTCTGATATTTATTGACTGTATTTTCCATGCTATACTTTACATCCCTGTGCTATTTCACAATGACCAATTTTTACTTCTTTTTTTTAATATATTTTTTACTGATTTTTTACAAAGAGGAAGGGAGAGGGATAGAGAGTTAGAAATATCGATGAGAGAGAAACATTGATCAGCTGCCTCCTGCACACCCTCCACTGGGGATATGCCCGCAACCGAGATACATGCCCTTGACCGGAATCGAACCTGGGACCTTTTAATCCTCAGACCGACGCTCTATCCACTGAGCCAAACCGGTTTCGGCAATTTTTTCTTCTTGACCCTTTCACCTTTTTCACTCCATCCTACACACCCATCTGGCAATGATCAGATGTCTCCCAGATTCATCTTGCTCTCTCTTCGCTCTTGGCTGGCTCCTCTTAGCGGCAGAGCAGCACCTGCAGGCTGATGGTCTGGCTTCTTAGAGACCTCAGTGCCAAGAGAATGCCATTTCCTGGCGGCTCTAACAAAAACCCTGAGATTCAGTATCCACGGACCAACTCCCTCCGACCCATCACTGTGGCCACGGGGGCGTGACGCTGTGATTGTACAGCCCGATTCTGGTGCCAGCCCCTGGAGGAAGTGAGTGCCACCGAGAACAGCATCGGAGCACAGGCAAGCAGAGATCACAGGTGCTCTCTGAATGGGTGTAAGCCCTCTCGATGAAGGAGGAGGTCTGTTGGTGTTTGTTTCATTCCCTGGGTTAATTGCAAGGGTAGTGTTTTGCTTTGGGGAGTCCTCTGTCTGTTCTAGGGGACCGGGGTGTGATCTTGAAGAGGCGTGTATACATGCCAGATTTCTGGTTCCCCACAATGCCTCTGAGAACAAATAAAGCAGCTCTTTTCCTTTCAACCCGTGAACAGCTAGCATGTGAGAACCAAGACATAAAAGAGGTGGTGTCTGGGGAGTTCTCTCAAGACAGACAGAGGCTCTGAAATGCCGGTTATGAGCAGAGGGAAACGCCTTGTTGCAGGAGAAGGAAGTTGGTGCCTTTGGCACTCAAAGGATCCCGTGACAGTCGCCCGTCCCCACTGGGGCGCCCTCCCCACTTGTGCTCCTTCCTGTGGAAAAAGCAGAGCCAAGCCACAGCCCTCATTTGTGGCTGTTGTTTTCGCTCCTCTTCACAAAGTCCCCTCGTGACAAGTGGAAACAGGACAGTGGTGGCAAATGGTGGCATTTGCCAGGGGGAGCCGAGTGGGGCCTCTGACCGGGCTGCCCCCTGGGACCGACGTGCTTGGTGCCCAGGTGGGCATGGGGCTGCCTATGGGTCTCGGCTGAACTGTCACCTCTCCCGAGAGGCCTTCCCTGACCCTCCTATCTAAACTCATCCCCCGTCCTCATCACCCTCGGCACACCCCTTGTTTTTTGTTTTCTTTTCCTGAACTTTACTATAAGGCTTTTATTGCCAACAGTACTATACTTTATCATTGATTAAACACACACATATGAATATCACATATATAGGGTGTCCCCGGAAAATGTACACATACTAGTACCCTGAATAATTATAAAAGCAGTGTTTATGGAAACGTGTGCAAAATTGAGCTACCAGCTATTGAAATGTGCATCACATTTTTGAAGTCTAGATGAACAGGTGTTTGTGTATGTTTTTATTTTGGCTTTTAAAATTTTTCTCAATGACAGTTTACTCGATATTATTTTTGCGGTAGTTTCAGGCAGACAGCATAGTGGTTAGACAATCATATGCTTTATAAGTGTCCCCGCTGATATTTCCAGCACCTAGCTGCTGCCATACATAGTTGTTGTTGTTATTATTATTATTATTATTATTATTATTATTATCGACTATGTTCCCTATGCCGTACTTTACCTCCCCAGAAATATTTTGTTGTGCTTCTCATCTCCTTGTTTTTCTTTTCTTTTTTTTTTAAATATATTTTATTGATTTTTTTACAGAGAGGAAAGGAGAGGGATAGAGAATTAGAAACATGGATGAGAGAGAAACATCGATCAGCTGCCTCCTCCATGCCCTCTACTAGGGATGTGCCCACAACCAAGGTACATGCCCTTGACCGGAATCCAATCTGGGACCTTTCAATCTTTGGCCGACGCTCTATCCACTGAGCCAAACCGGTTTGGGCTCCTTGTTTTTCTTACACCAGGAGCTTACACTCTTCAGAGAGCACGTGCCACTCTGATTATTATCATGTGGTTTATCTGCCTCTCTCACTAGAATGTAAGCCCTGTCTTGCTCCCTGTGGCTCTTCATCATCTTTCACGGTGACGGGAACATAGTAGGTACTCAGTAAATATTGGATATGGATGGACCAATGAGATGGAGAAGCCCCAAATTACCTCTAGTTTATGCCTCCTTAGGCCAGAGGAGAAACCGCTGTGGTGAAGGTAGAAAAGAAAAATCTATCGACGTGGCCGTATTAAGCATCCCACTCTCCTCAGGGTTTACTCACACATCATGGAGCCCTGCCTGCGGAATCGGAGAGATTAACGGGAACAGGAGGCCGCTGAGTCAGCCGTCAGCAGAAGCAAGTGTGTTCTTCCAGTGTTGGCTCTTTAAAAGGGCCCAGGGAAAGCCTGTGGGCTGGCCATCAGCAGGATTTTAGACGCGGTTGCGGTGTTGCCAGGGATTGTAGTTGCCAGATGAAAGAGCGTTTACAATTCAGCCAAATGGTCATAACATGTGGAGAAAAATTAAAAAAAAATAAAAAACAAAAACAAACAAAAAAACAACTTTATTCCACTGTTTCTATGGCCCCTGGTGGCTGGGGAGCAAATACCTTCAATTCTGAGCTTTGTGAGGCGAAGCCAAGCAAACCCTCCGTTGGTTGCCTGGATTTGGGATGAGTGGAGAATTCCATCTGTCGGGGCATTTGCTGCATCATAACAGTTGTTGGATTTTCTACAGGCAACAGACGAAGAACTCTGTCTACCGAAGCCGGCAGTCTCTGAACAGCCCAAGTCCGGGGGAAACGGAGATGGACCTGCTGGTGACTCGGGAGCGACCCCGGCGAGGGATCCGGAACAGCGGCTACGACGTGAGTCTCTGTTGGTTGGGTCCAGCTTTTCTCTCCTGGAAAGCAAAAGGCATAGAGCATCCCATATGTGTCAGTGTATGCAGAGCTGTGGATCTTAAAAATGCAGTGACATGTTTTCTGTTTTATTGGTTCCTATTCCCTGTTTGCAAAAAGTAAGGCTTATTTGGAATTGCCAGAGGAAGAAATGGTTGGTACCAGGGTCTCATTTTCCAAATGCAGTCATTTAGAAAAATGGACAGTGTTGGCCTTAAACTCAGAGAGTCTAAACTCTGTTCTTAGAAACTCAGAACTGTAGCCACGGGTAGAACTCATTTGACTACAGGTGCTTTTAATCCACAGCAATGCTGAGGAGTTGGATGTGTTGATTGCGTAGCTTCTCCGTTTACCATGGACACGGGGAGGTATGGACAGAGAGCTTTGGTGATTTCGTGTGATAAGTGATGTCTCCAAACCGCAAAAATTCTGTTAATCCCATCAAACTTCCCCCGATGATCAGTTACGATGTGGTGCCTCCTGTCACATGTCATTACATCCGTCGAGCTCCACTCACACGAACAATACCCGGCTGAGATACTCAGAAAGCATCACCCGGCCCTGGAATTTCAAATGGTCTTGACTATACTCTTAGGTCTTACGAAAAGTGTTTCTTTCCCATTCTCCTAAAGTGCTTCTCTTCTTACAAATAAAAAGTTTTCTGCAATTGAGCTACGATTGAAATAATGTGTGGATAAAGTTTCGTCATAATTGGTAAGGTTGTCATTTGAAAATGACACTTGATTCCTTAAATAGGCCATACTAATTTAATGGCAAGAATATTTTCCCTCTCCTCCCACCTCTCAAGATTGGTCATTGTTTTCTACAATAGCTAAAAATGGAGTTTTTTAACAGTCCCATTCAAATCAGAGATAGCCTACCTAATTTGAATTTCTAATGACCTGCCTTATATTTAAACTCGAATGTTTGTGTTGGTGGTGATATCCTTCTCGCTTTTTTCTTTGTCCTTTTTTAATATAAGACAGTTTGATAGTTTCGTTTTTTTTTTAAATTCTAGAAGCTCCGGGCAGATCATTTTTTCTCCTCCAGACTAAAGTGTTCAGCATGAATTTTGCTCCTCATAAAAGTATTTCTTATACCAAACTCGGTCATCAATTGAATAGTCATGTGGTTGAATATTGGGCATTAGACTTTTCCTGCTAATCTCTCCCTCCCAACAGGGCCTGCTCTTTCTGGCTGCTTGTATTTGGGGGAGCTTTGTCTTCTGTGAGGGCATCTCTGAGGGATGACAGGATTCTTAAGTTATCTCAAGATTAGTGTTTCTAGGTTTCTTGTGAGATTCTAGGCACATACATTTTCCTAGTTGAAAAGGGGTTTGCGTATTTTGAAAAGAGAACATTTGCATGTTTTTTTAATCACGGCACCATGCGCGAGACTACAGTACTCACTTCTGGAGTACTTTTGGAGTGTCGTGTTAGCAAACTACTGGGAGGAGAGAGATGATTTTTAAAAGGAGGTTGCTCACCCCTCACAACCATGTCTAAATATTCCAATCATAGATTACATTAGGAAGGCACTAATCGACTTTTTAAAAACATACATTTCTTTGAAGTGTGCCCATGATCTCGGAAATAACAAGCAAATACATTTCCTTAAGAGAAACTGATCATAGAGAGGACTATTTTTAAGAATATGGACTGTTGACTCTGAGAGAGAAATTGCCTCCTATATCTCCTCTTGTGTTTTTGATTCTAATCATACGAAAAGTGGCTGTCACTTACTGACCGCACCCTGTAGACCAGCTCCTGTTCCCGTTTTTCCATGTGCATGGTCTAATTGAATCTGCAGTCACCTGGGTCCTCTCATTATGCCCATTGTCCAGATGGGAAAACCAAGGCACAGGGCAGTCACATAAGTTGTCTGCCCACCTCCAGATCACATTTCCTTAACCACCATGCAATAGACTTCTATCTATACCCACCCTACTAAACTTCTGTCCTCAGCTAACATAATACTGTTTCCCTGAAAGTAAGACATCCCCGAAATAAGACCTTCCCGGAATATAAGGCCCCCGAAGCTACCGTAAGGCATCTGACTCCTGATTTAAAGAGACCTCGCACTGCCTGAACAGCTCCAGCTGAGCTGCAGCCAATCAGTGAGCTGGTTTGTGATGACAACTACTACTGTACCGTATAGAGGTCATAAATTTCCTTTTTTTTTTTCTTTGTTCAACAATAAATGTGTATCTTATTCTTCTTCATGGAAAAATAAGACATCCCCTGAAAATAAGACCTTGCGCATCTTTGGGAGCAAAAATTAATATAAGACACTGTCTTATTTTCGGGGAAACGGGATACTAGAAGATATTCTCTGTTTCCGAATCTCTCGAAGAGGCTCCATGTCACGTCTCAAGAGAATTCTTGCATGGATACCTCACACAAGCAAAAAAAAACGGACCAGCAGATAAAATAGAAAAAGAGGAGAGTCATCATTTTAAGCACCGCATTCATTTTTCTGAGCCCCTGGTTTTCCAAAAGAAGGCAAGGCACTCCTGGCAAAAGAACCCACCCGCCCAGCAGTGAGCAGGTCCTTCAGTTGGAAGCGTGTCAGTCTTTCTGCCGGCATCGGGGAACCTGGAGCCTGGCCAGAATGTCCGGTCATTTCTGCCGGGTGAGGAAACGCCGGGGGTCCTGCTCCCTGAGCGGCAGGAACAAAAGCCCCGGGAGACTGATTTCATTGTGAATTTTCCCGAAGTTGACGAACGTAGAGTCCCAACAGAAAAGCCTGCATAGACAAAGCAAACAAACAAATACACATTCCACCGGCAATCTGAGCACCAGGACTGATGGAGGCCTGGACTGTTCCAGGCTTTTCCATGAGCTCCCCGGGATTTGGGAATCAGTGTGTTTTGCAAGAGTTTTATTTTCTTTTTTATATATTTTATTGATTTTTTACAGAGAGGAAAGGTGAGGGATAGAGAGTTAGAAACATCCATGAGAGAGAGACTTTGATCAGCCGCCTCCTGCACTCCCCCCCCCCCACTGGGGATGTACCCACAACCAAGGAACATGCCTCTGACTGGAATCGAACCCGGGACCTTTCAGTCCACAGGCTGACGCTCTGTCCACTGAGCCAAACCAGTTTTGGCTGCAAGAATTTTCAACCTCCTAGTCACACTAACCACGAAGGGAGGTAGCAAGCTCCTGGCAGCACCTGTGGCTCATTCGGGCAGTGATTTTCTAGGAAGAAGCACCGCCTTGAGAAGAATGCAGGGTTTTAGAAAGTCGTCCCACACTGATCGCTCCTAGACGGCCAGACCATCGCCTCACATCAAATTTTGGCCCAGAAATGAATTCCTCCCGGAGCATAAAATGGGTACAAGAGATCATGTCAGCCTAATAGTTAAAAGCAAAAAAGAAATCTGTACTTCAAAATGTTTTTTAAATGTTATCTTCCAAAGGAAAGTCAGAGAAAACAATGCAGCAGCGAGGAAAAGAAAATAGCCCAAATGTGAATTCTGGGATAGAATAAAAACCCAAGTGATTTTTCCTCCGTCGGCCGAATTAATAACCTCTGCCTGAGGCTGGTGAATTAGACTTGCCTTCCAGAGGGCAGGTAATAATATGATCGTTCCCCAGACATAAAAAAAAAAAAATCACCCTGGATCTCTGTGTGGAGTTTAAAAATCTGTGGCAGGCATGGGCTCAGCTAGGTGCCTGGGCTGTGAAGGAGAGTGAGTGGACTGTCTGGATTCCAGCTTTGCAAATGAACGAGACCTTTGAAAGCTATTGCCCTTGGGGTTCTCTGGGCACTTTGTCCCAGGTTCCACGCGTCAGAGGCAGAATGGCGGGCTCAGACCCTAAAAAGTGGGCATTGGGTGGAGAACATTAAGAAGGATGATGGCCGAACCCGGTCTGGCTCAGTGGATAGAGCATCGGCCTGTGGGCCGAAAGGTCCCAGGTTCAGTTCTGGTCAAGGGCATGTATCTTGGTTGCAGGCACTTCCCCAGTAGGGGGCGTGCAGGAGGCAGCTGATCGATGTTTCTAACTCTCTATCCCTCTCCTTTCCTCTCTGTAAAACATCAATAAAAAATATTTTTAAAAACTTTAAAAAGGAAGGATGATGGATTCATCCATATATCTCAGAAGGGATATTGAAGGCTCTGTCATGGCAACCAGTCATTGGCTCTCATTCAGAGACGTTCTTTCAGGGAAATGGTTAGAAATGTTCGGGAACGCCAGCTGCTTTTCCATCTGAGAAGTGCGTGTGCATCTACACAGAAAGGTTCAGCTGCAGAAAACACGAAGCCATTTCACTAGACAAAACATGACGATGAAGAATTGGGCGCTCTTCGAGTCGTGGGAGGGCTGGAGCATTGTTCCAGAACATTCTTGAGGAGGGGCTGCTGCCTCCGGCTGAAGCAGGAAGAGAGGAAAGTGGCGGCCCTGGATGTGACGGGGAGCAGAAAGCTGGGGCTGCCTCACGCCCTCAGCCCAGACTGCACGCTAGTGCCTGTCATTACTGGACACTCAGGGAGGGCCTGACACGCATGTAGCTTAACCGCCAGCAAGAGCGCACGCTGCACAGAGGTTCCAAGTGCCGTCCACTGTCCCCAGCCCGGGCCACGCAAAGGGAGAGGAGTGCAGGATGGGGCGGAAGCAGCTGGGGGGGGGGTGTCGGTGGAGGAAGGCAGAGCGAAGGGGAAGCTGGAAGCGCCGCTCAGCACGCAGGCCCCATCCCTCTGAACGCCCTCCATGCAGTGCCCACGTTTTAGGGTCTGAGGCGGTGTGTGGTGCTGTGTGTGATGGGATGTTAGCCTCGCTGCCCTCTCTGGCTCACAGTGCAGCCCGTTGCCCTTTGACCCAGATGAGCAGCGGAAGGAGGCTAAGAAATCGGAGCAGTTGTGTTGATGGGTTCCATGTGCAAGGGGATGCAATAGGATCTGGAAAGTTCCTCCCTCTCTCTTCCCTCCTTTCCCCCATCCCCCTCGACCTCCGCTATATAGCAAGTCTGGGGCCTTCCAGATACATTTGTGAATCCATGGTCAGCAGGACTCTCCTGCTCACCCGCTCGCAGCATCTTCCTGCTTCGACCTAAGGGTCGGAGGCCCAGCGAAGTTCAGAAGGGTCCTGGCGGACCGTGGTGTCCCCGGTGCAAAGCCCCATCAGCTTCTCGTTTCCTGGAGAGGCACGTGGTTGGATTTGGAGGCTTTGTCCTTCGCCCCAACCTGCTGCTGCCCTCAGAGCCAGGTGCTCTTGACCCCACTTCCCCCACTGTCACCCCTCAGCGTCCCACCTAGAACCGTGTTGTGTGTGTCTCCCACCTCAGCCTTCGATTTCTTTATCCCGCCTTTGCCAGCTGGTTTCAGCTATCCACAACCCTGGCTTCGTCTGTTTTCTGAGGTTACAGTGGTCCCTCGAGATACGAGTTTAATTCATTCCGTAACCTTGAGGCGTGGGAAACTATGAGACGCTCGAGTCTCGGTAAACTGGTGAGTCATGTGCAGCCGGCCGATCCGAGTGATTACTCCTATCTCAAATGTTGCTCGTATTTCAAAGCAAAAAATCGCTCGCTCGATGGCTCGTATCTCAAAAATCTCGTATGTTAGGGCACTCGTATCTTGAGGTACCACCGTAGTGCACTGTATTTTAACAGGGGCTTTTCATCCAAAGGAAATGCATGATCATCTGAAATCAGGGTCCCTCCCTGAGCCTGGGGCGGAGGTGGAGACGTTTGGTGGTGAAGGGGCCTTTACAAGGCTCTTTGGGAGGAGGCAGTATCCACCTGGCTGGGCTGCCCAGAGAGATACTCGTTAACCCCACAAAGATGGAGGAGGCCCCTTGGCAAATCGGGGGCCGGGGGTGGAGGGAGGTAGGAGGCAGGCTTAGGAGGGAGCAGCCGGGTTTCAGGATGGCCCACCTGGTGGCCTCACTCAGAGCCAGGCCTTCCCCACAGGCCCAGGACCGCCCCCCATGCGGGCAGTTTCCCATTGGGCAGGAGACAAGCAGCTTCCCTTCTGTCGTGAGCGCGCAGTGCCATCTGCCTGCTCATTCTGATTCCCTGGGATCTGGATGCTCCAATCTTTACCCATCCCCCACTCCCACCCCTGCCTCTTGACCAGTGTGGCCGCTTATTGCAGGCCAGGGTCCCCAGCGTGCTCTTGGGATGAACACCGGCAGGAGAGGGGAAGGAGCAGGACTGGGCAGAGTTCAAAGCCGGGTTGTGCACAGAGGCCACAAGGTCTCAGCTCACCCTGGGGAGCTCGGAGCTGCACGGACCTGCACAGTTGTCCTGAGTAACAAGGTCAACTCCCAGCCGATCGCTGAGCAGCTGGCCGTGTGCCCGGAGCTGGCGGAGAGCGCTCTCCGGTCCTGGCAGCACAGCACAGCATCCTCTCTACACCAGCCCCCACCCTGGTTCTCCTTGGCCCACAGGTGGCCCCCAAACTCCTGCAGGAGCCAGAGGCCCCCCCCAAACTC
>PVJN01018056.1:0-39648 GCA_004026805.1 Lasiurus borealis
CCACATTAACAAAAAGAAGTAAAAGGGTTGATACAATTTATTGAATAAAAGCTTTTACATGTGGAAAGCATAATGTTTAAATTAAAAAAAAAAGTAGTTTCCACACAGACATCTTCAAGTTGAAGAAAAATCTATTATGTGCTCTCTGGTGTTCCAAACAACAGACACGATATGCCACTTTTCCATTTACTTGAATAATAGCTTTTAAAACCTTTGCAAATCCCCTAGTTTGTATTTTCTACACACAGTGTCTCAATAAAAGGCAGAAGCTATGTTAAATAACATGATGGATCTCAGCCCTGTCCTCTTTTTCTCATGTCCCCCATCCCAAACATGTCTAAAGATTTCTCTAAACAGTAGGTGGTAATGGAGATCTGGGCTCTGATTGAAGACATATTGAGGCATAATGGACTCCTAGGACACATATCATGGGTGAAAATGGAGAGAAATCCTGCAGCAAGCCCTTGTTTCCCCAGGGAGGCATCAATGCTTGTGCTGGGGCTGGTCATTACACTCCAATCCATTCCTGCACAGGGCTGCACTGCTGAGAAGAGCCAAGCTGCCATATGGCATATTAAAGATCTCTCCTAATAAATCTAGCTAAGCAGGCCATTCCTTCAAGCTGCTTTTTTATATATGTGTGTATAATACAGTTTATTGGTTGTTACCAACATCTGGGCCAGCGACTGAGGACAGTATGTATCCCACACTGAGGATGCTGGTTCCCTATTATCTGCATCATTGATTTTGAATGTTAGGAAGTATATTTTCCTGCTGATGCATAAATGTCTTTATGGGATCCTGTAGAAATAAAACGTACAATGAGATGCAGTGTTGACAAAAAGGGAAACGGGTGCTTAATCCCCTTTTATTGTAATTTTATGAATGTATATCCGTATATCTATATATCTATGTAGATATATAGATATTTACATATGTGTAGTGAAATCAGAGTTCAAGAAAAGTATGGTCTCTAAAATTGTTGTCAAAAAATATTGTCTATTTAGCACAAGGGGACAAATTTTGCTTCTGTGGTTGTCTAATCATAACATTAATCATGTGGCATAATTTACTATGACTTCCAAGTTAATTTATTTTAAATGACTCCTCAGATCACTTACATTACTGCTAAAAGAAAAAAAGACAAATAAACAGGGTTTAATAACAGAATAAAAGCTATTGAATTTTCCCTAAGATAGTATTATGTCACAAAAAGATTGGGACACAGGTAAAGTTGTTACCATGACTGTAAAAAATTTATCTGAGACACATGATTTTCCATGATATTTGCACAATGAAGACAGAAATTTGCAAGGGCATGGATGCTGATTACATACATGTGGCTTTAGCTAGCTCTATTTCTGCCTTGGGACAAAACTTTGAGAAGTAAATGGTATAGTCAGTTGGTTAGTCTATTATTGCATTTTTATGTAAAGTATTTCTTTCTTTTAAGCACCATGATCTTTTTTTCTCTATGTATTGCCTTGATATTAAATGAAATCAGAAGGACTACAATTGATGTGTACCAGTTTTATAAATGTTTCTCTTGGTTCTCATCTCCTTTTTCATTCTATTTAATGTCATGAGCCAGTCACTTTTGGCTTCACTTTAGATTGAGATATTTACTATACCATTCTTTCATTTCTGGACCCAAAACCACACATCTGGCTTCTGAGACATCATGACAATATGATCAGGCTATATTCCAAGTACATATTCCCTATTTTATTAGATTCCAAAAATCTTCAGAAACCACAAATCTTTGAATAATGGCCTTGAAAAATGTAGGTCTATATCTTTAGGACACTCAAGATATATTCTGAGATAATAACATCTCAGCATGAACTGCATTGCAGAGGTACTGAATCTGGAGCCTTGGTAAGAAATTTTCCAGGTCCATGAAAGTAGAACAGGAAGAGAGGTGAGATCATCAGAGAAGGTATAAAATATATGGGAAGATGGAAATAAATTAGGGTTAGAAATTTACTCTACTTAATATTGGAAACTGTCTCTATTGAAATAAGTGTCTCCATTGCCAACGTCAATAAAATCACATCATTGCCAAAGTCAATAAAATCAACCTTAGCATTATTGATTTCTCCACCTAAATAGAAGGTTAAATTGCTTTAACCACCAGATGGCAATGACTCACCACTTTCTAGGATGCATACTTTTGTACATGGCCACATTCTGCATTGTGTTCAAAGACCCTTTGCCCACTAGCGACATCTCAGGTGCTAATTTGTTATAACAGAATGAGTGCTGCTTCCTTTAGCGATAGCTACCATGGCTGCATACTGAATTAAGATGATGAAAACCACAGTTGCCTGGAGGTCAGTGTAGAAACAGAAAAGTGTGACTTAATGGTAGCATTCAAGAAGAAAGAATGTGCCTGATTTCCTTTCTCTTCACTGCAAGTAATTCAAGGAGGCAATTACTGGACATTTCCATCTCTCTCCATCACCCACTGCCCTATACCACTCATGCATCCAAAATTGTGAATCTTCTCTTAGCCCTGGCAAGAGTGAGACATAGGAACCTTCAGAAAGAGTTGAAAGGAATATTCCAAGAAGATTTAACAAAGAGGGGGAAAAAACTGATTCCCACTAAGCAATACAGGGTAGAGATCAAGTGCATGAGCTGTGTAAATCAGATTTGGCTGAGGACAGAATCTGTCTCCACCACATACAAGCCATGTGACTTTGGGTTAAGGAAATAAAATCCCAATACTTCACTATCCTTATCTATAAAGTAAAACTGTTGTGAGAAATAATCTAATGTATGTAAATCATTTTAAATTGTAATATGCGTTTAGAAACAAACAAGTCACATACCCAGCTAACTTTTATTCCCTGAAGGTCTTATCATATTGATTATGTTATAAATAGAAGAACTGGTTAAAAAGAATGCTCTTTTTCTTTTTTTAATGGCTGATGGTGAGTCATTATGGTAATAATTGTGGATAGACACTCAAAGAAAACACTTAATCTTCTGCTAAGTTATACTAAAAAATATAAAATTAGGGACTGTCCTTGACTCCATCATACTTTCAAAGCTGATTTAAACAAAGGCACCCCATAGTTGTCCAGGATTTTCTATAGCAGGAAGTTGTTGAAATGAAGTCTCAAACAAGATTGCTGAAAAATGCGACTCTGTAGCCTGATGGACAACAACCAATCTCCCAACAATATGACTGTTTATGCTCATCAGTAGAATTTACTCAGCCATTGTTTCTGCTTATTATGAAACATTGTCAGGAAGCTGCCATTCCGTGGAGATATCTGGTAAACATTTTTAAGGCAGGCGAAGCTTTTAGAATTTCTTTTGAGCTTTGTTACATCGAACATGTGAAATAAAATTGTCCAGTGTGAAGGAGGAAAAGCATTTTTTAGTCTCATTGGAAAGTTGAAATCACACGTGGTAGCTGGAGCTGGCAGTCCTGAATGAGTCACTGAAAAGCCCATCAACATTATTCACTCTGATTGATTAAAGTAAACATTCGGTTTATTTTCATGTGAGACATGCAGCTACATCTGGTGAGCTCTTGAATCCCATTTCAATTCACATGGGATTTTGTATTATTATTTTGCAGAATAAAAATGACTCTACTGCAAGTATTAAAGGAATGATAAATAACTCAATAGTTTTATTTTTGATCTTGCATAAGCAAAAAAACAGAATAAAATAGCATGAACAAAATGATAGCTATCATAATCTTGCATGTTTTGTGTAAGGATGTTCCATTATAGTTTATTTTGTTGTTATTGAGTTGATGATATACAGTTCTTTCAAGCTGTTGACACTGTTTTGGAGAAACCCGTATGTATATGTTTTAAATCTTTGGACTTCTATAGATAAAAGCTGTTTTATCATAAAAGGCATTCTTTTGAGAACTGAATTCTTTATATTAATAAATTATCTTTAGCTGTTTTCTCTGTCTATCTCTGAACTGGAAATAGAACAAGTGATATTTTGTCCAAAGAACAAAAGAGAGAAGCTCTCTCCTTCTGTCTTCGCCTTTCCAAAATTCCGTGTGTGTCTCCCATCTGTAGGATACAGTTTATATTAAATGCTGAGTTAGGACAGACTTTTGGGGAAAGGCTAGTTCCAGAAACTATCTAATTGTTAATGCTTTATAGCTGATAATGGTTTCATGTTTCCTCACTAAAATGGTAATTCTTTGTAACTTTATAGAGTTCATAATTGGCCAAAAATATCTAAGTTATGTTTTGAGGAAAAACACATTTGATATAAAGCCAGCATCTCTCTTGGCATGTAAAGTTATAGAAACAAAAATTTCTTTTTCCTACAATATTTTTTCTTGACCATTAGTCATATGGAAGCACATTCAGACCAAACTCCATAAATGTAATAGAAAAGCCTTAAAATGCATCATATTGAGCACCTATGGTTGAACTTGAAGAGGTTGGAGCTCTAGAATAGTCTCTCAATTCAAGGAAAGTTTAAATAAAAGGTTTCTGGAAATATTATGTGTTCAGAACTAGATGACAATGATTTAAGGAAGGCTATTTTTCCTTCTGATGCTTCAAAGGATTTTTCCCTTACTGTGGTATTCTGAGAAACACCTAGTCCACAGGGAACCTTCATGTGAATTAGCGAAGAGCCCCATCTGGGCAGCAGCAGCTCTGTACACATCTGGTTTGCAAGCAGTGAGTGACTGTGCTAATTTAAAAATTCTGCCACTTTTCCAGGATGATACAACCCCATAGGTCACCATGGCTTGGGAAGGGGAGCAAAGGTCATATTTTTCTGCCTTTTTGAGAGAAAAACTTTGTACAGGGCTCCAACTAGTATAAGGCACTTTCCCCCACAACTTTGCTCTAATCTATAAACTGAATTTTAGTTTCCTATTTATTTCAGCTCTAATCTTATTTCCTCATTCACTAATTGAAGACAATTGAAATGGAAAAATAAAAATAAAAAATTAGATGATCTTTAAAAAGGGGAAAGCGCATTCATTGAAGAAGACCTGATGATTTCTTCAAAGAATTTCACAAATATTTAAATGCTACCAATATTATATCAAGCACATTGAGTGCTTCAAGCTAGAAGATCAGTTAATTCCAATGATGGTTCAATCATTTCATTCAACTCATGGTGTCAAAGTAAAGATCTTGGAATTTCATTTTGCCAAGAGTGAGTCATCTAATATCACTGTAGATGTTATTATTATAAAATCAATATAAATGCTCAGCATAAAGAAAAAATACGTATTCTGTGGGAATAATATGAACAAAAATATTAGTATATATTACTGTTGAGTGTCATGTTATAAACAATGCTTGCCTAATTAAGAAAACATATAGGACAGAAATATTCTTGGAATGTGTTGCAGTGAACATGCATTTTAATAACTGTATCCAAATGATGTGAATACTATTTAAGTTGAAATATAAGTGCAGTTGTCGAAATTTGCACACAAAGAAAATTATCTGCAGGTTTTCTTTTGTGTGTGATGGAGTTGATATTGAATGTAAAACAAACCTTAGTATGGTAATAGGTTCATTCTCTCTTTGCTACCTGTAATTAAGTTTTAGAAAGTTTGAACCTTTGAAGATGTCTTTTGAAAATAACCCTTAATGCCTTATAACTGTTAAATTGTTTTTGTGTGTAAATGAGTTCTTTAAATTTTAATCACATTTGGTCTAAAATTAGTTGAAAATGTTTAATTAAATTATTCAACAAATGAAGCCTTCCCAAAAGTTTTATATTTTTAATATCTCCACTTGTAGGAATAATCTCTTGATGAAAATTCTATTCAGAATTAGACATAAATTATACTCATTCCCTAAAATGAATTCAATTGAGAAATCCTTCAATTTTGTAATATCTTAATTTTATGTTAAAAATAATCATATATAGTGACATCTTACTGAAAAAGTTTTATCTTGCAAATATGTTTCAAACAAAGGTACACTGAATAAAAACTAAAAATATATATTTCATACAAATATAGAATATAAACTTCATTTAATAGAAGTTTTTCTGAGGTTACTAGGTACTTCAGCCCCTATAAAAATATATTTTCTCAATGAAAAATTATGTTCACAGAAAAATATAAATAAAAGATGGCACAGTTTTTACATTTTCTTAACCATGAAATGAAATTTCAGAGATGTCAAGCTATTTTCTAAATTGAAAATAAGTTTATCAAAAAAATACATTCTTGAAAATACTATTGACCTGTATTAGAGATATGGAAACTGAATAAAGTGTGTGAATATATACAAGAATAATTACTTTTTTATTTTGTACTAATATCAATAATCATAAAAAAGTTTTTGAATATGATCTGTATGGTTATATGTTTTTACTCAAAAATATATTTGAAAACATTTTTAAATTATACACTTTAGGGCAACTGATATAGTAAAACCTAATTATAACTTAAGATATAAATATTTCAAAAATTGTATAACTATAATTTTAGCACTCCCTTTCACCCTAGGAAAAAAAAAATGTCTTAGGGTATATTTTAAACTGTATTTTTTTCCTAAAAAGGAAAGGCATATTTTGAATGAGAGATGAAAAAGTGAATTACTCTGTCACTGCAAATCCATTTTCAATTACCCTCTAACAGAAACTGAATCTCAGGCATATTTCCAGGGGCTGTAGGAATTCCTGGAGCAAGTGAAGGAGGATGAAGGTGGGATAGGGACATACAAGTTAATTGCTAATTGCTCTAATTGGTTGCCATCTGTCATCTATTATCATTTTTGAGCTACCAATATTGATGTTATGTTATTTTAGATTGATATTTAATGAATCCATGAAGTGTTTCCATATGTGCTTTTGTCCCTAAAGAGTGCTGATTATGTTGGATACATGTATCTCATTTATAACTTAGAATATCCAGTGTACTATGTGAATTACTTGAGCAGTTTGGAAACATACATTGTTTTATGAAACAAAAAAAGGTTCAATATATATGACTTTAAAATCTTTGGATTTTAATGAGGTCGTGCTAATTTATCATTACTTTACAAAGAAGTTCAGATTAAAATGGAAATCTAATTTGATTTTTCCAGAGCATCATTGCCAATCATTTTGGGGGATGTTCTATTGGTCATAGTACTATGAATACTATCTTCGGTAAAAAGAAAAATCACATGATATAAAACAGAGTATATTTGATATAGATGTGGTTCATTGAAAAAAATGTTCCTCATAAAATTGAATAATTTTCCCCAAGGGATTTAATTTTCAGAACAAAAAGATATCTACCTATGAGGAAATTTCTAAACATTTTTAATAGGAAAAATATTAAATTGCTATCTCATTTTTTTTACTAAGATCCCACCTTCTTTTTTTTCCTGTATTTTTTATATTAATGTATTACATGTGTACATATATTCCCATTGCCCCCCATTCCCATGCATACTCTAACCCCCTCAGTGTCTTGTGTTCATTGATTATGCTTATATGCATGCATACAAGTCCTTTGGTTGATCTCTTATCTACCACACCTCTCCCTAACCTTCCCATTGTAATTTGACAGTCTGTTTGATGCTTTACTGCCTCTGTATCTATCTTTTTGTTCATCAGTATATAATGTTCTTTATTACCCATACATAAGTGAGATCATGTGATATTTTTCTTTCATTGACTGGTTTATTTCACCTAGTATAATGCTCTCCAGTTCCATCCAGATTGCTACAAATGGTAAGAATCCCTTCCTTTTTATAGCAGCATAATATTCCATTATGTATGTATACCATAGTTTTCTAATCCACTCATCTGCTGATGGGCACCTAAGCTGTTTCCAGATATTAGGTATTGTAAATTGTGCTGCTATGAAGATAAGGGTGCATATACCCTTTCTGATTGGTGTTTCTAGCTTCTCAGGATATATTCCTAAGAGTGGGATCACTGAGTCAAATGGGAGATCCATTTTTAGTTTTTTGAGGAAACTCCATACTGCTCTCCACAGTGACTGCACCAGTCTGCATTCCCACCAATAATACACAAGGGTTCCTTATTCTCCGCATCCTCGCCAACACTTGTCATTTGTTGGTTTGTTAATGATTATGATTCTGACAGGTGTGAGATGGTACCACATTGCTGTTTTGATTTGCATCTTTTGGATTATTAGTGACTTTGCGCATGTTTTCATGTATCTCTTGGCCTTTCTTCTGTCTTCTTTTGAAAAGATTCTATTTAGGTCCGTTGCCCATTTTTTTTTATTGATCATTTATCTTCTTTGTATTAAGTTGTATAAGTTGGCTGTAGATGTTGGAGATAAAAAAAACAAAAACCCTTTATCAGTGATAACATTTGCAAATATGTTCTCCCATACAGTGGGCTTTCTTGTTGTTTTGTTTATGGGTTTTTTTGTTGTTATTGTGAAAAAGCTTTTTATTTTGATGTAGTCCTATTTGTTTATTTTCTCTTTAGCGGAAGCAGTATCAGTGAAGAAATTCCTTTGGCATATATCTGAGATTTTGCTGCCTGTGGATTCCTCTAGTATTTTTATGATTTCCTGTCTTATGTTTAAGTCCTGTATCCCTTTGGAGTTTATTGTTGTGTGTGGTGTAAGTTGGTGGTCTAGTTTCATTATTTTGCTTGTATCTGTTCAGTTTTCCCAACACCATTTATTGAAGAGACTGTCTTGACTCCATTGTATGTTCATACCTCTTTGGCAAATATTAAATTGCTATCTCAAAAAGGAATATTTTGCATGTAGGCCTATATACATATAATATATCAAGAAAACTTGAAAATTTTACATTCAAAATAAACTCTTCTAATGTGTATTATTTTAGAAAGGAATTCACTTAACTTTTCAAAGGCAGTGCTGAAATTCTCATTTATGTATATCTATTGATAAATCCTCATAAAAAGGAAACATGTATGTAAACTTTATAAAAGGAAATTAATATTAAAGCAAAAGAGCTATAAATAAATAAAAAGGCCATATTATTATCCTTTGTATAATGTTTGCAAAAATCAGTAAGATATATTAACTTCTGACCAGATATGAAGAGCATGGAAGCCCCCACTCTCATCTTCACACACACACACACACACACACAGTTGGACAAACTGGAAATCAATAATTGTTTTAAGTTTATCAGAAAATTGAGATTATAGAACACTTTGCTACCCAAAACTGGAAAAACAGGTAAATTAAAGTGAATCATATTTGTCCTGGAGCAGAAATATTGCTGGAGTCACTAGAGACTGAGCATGGACTAGCTTGAGAGAATTAAATTATAAGGGCCCAGCCTTAGGTGCTATCCACAGTTCCTTAACTTTTATCTTCTGTAGCACTACCAGATTCTCAGGGTGAAATTAGAGAAAAGGCCCCTCAAGCTTCTGTTAGTCGGAAGGGAAGCTAACAATTTTGGACATACACTCAGTTTTCTCTTCCCCTTCAAAAAGACTTACCCTCAAGGGAAACTCTTTTACCAAAGACAAACCCACTTGGGTTTTCCCAGCCCCTAACTGACCTTGGGCAGGAAAATACCCAAACTCCATCCCCCTCTAGCCTTTGAAGTGGAAGAAGGCAAGTACTCAACTCCATCCCCCCTGTAGCCTTCCTACCTTATCTGAGGAGGTAGAGGTGAAAGTTGAAAAGCACTTGTGAAAGATCATAGCCCAGGCACACAGGTTTACTAAAAGCCTGAGACCTAATCAAGGGTTACAAAACACTTTCCCTCTCCTCATAATTTACCACTAGACCAAAGGGGCTCCTGTTATAACTGGGATTACAGCTCAAAGAACTGTAAACTTTAGACTGTGTTCAAGGAAGAGTTTCTAGAGAAAGCCAAAGACAGTAAGGAGATTTATTAAAGGAAAAATAAAAAGAAGACTGGAGGAAACTCTAATATCTGTAAACATAGCTACAGTAAAAATACACCCTAGTTCCTATCCAAATAACAAAGCCTCACATCAAAATCCTATTTTCCTAATTTCCTTTACCAAGCATATTATGTTCAGTTTTTCAACAACAACAACAAAAAAGTAAAAGGCAGGTGAAAAAGACAAAACATGGGCTGAAGAGAAGAAGCAAGACTCAGATAAAGGGGAGATTTTTGGAACTATCAGATCAGAAATTTACAATAACTCTGATCCATATGTTAAGGCTTGTAATGGTAAAAGTCAACAACATGAAAGAACAGTTGGGTAATATCAGCAAAGAGATGGAAACACTAAGAAATAACCAAAGGAAATGCAAGTAATCAAAACACAATAATAGAAATGAGAATGCTCTTTCATAGGCTCATTCATAGATTAAGCACAACTGAGGAAAGATTCAGTGAGCTTTAAGATATGTCAATAAAAAATTTCAAATCTGAAAAAAAGAAAATAAAAAGGATGAAAAATTGAACAGAATATTTCGGGACTCTAGGACAATTACAAAAGGTTAACATACACATACTGGAAATATCAGAAAGAATAGAATGAAGAAGCAGAAGAATATTTGAATTAATAACAATAGTGCAGTAAATTGCCCAGCCAATGTGCCTCAGTGGTTGAGTGTCAACCCATGAACCAAGAGGTCACCAGTTCAATCTCCACTCAGGGAACATGTCTGGGCTGCAGGAGAGAGCATGCAGAAGGCGGCTGATCAATGTTTCCCTCTTATTGATGTTTTTATTTCTCTAACCCTTGCCTTTCCTCTCTCTAAAAAATATATATATATATATATTGTTCTTTATATTTAACAACAAAATAATAATGCAGTGAAGGCTTGGAGAAGGGGCAGGGAGTGATGCAGAAGAGTGTCATTGGGGGAAAAGCAGGAGGATATCTGTAATACTTTTAGCAATAAAGATAAATTTAAATAATAATAGACTTTTTAAAAATTAATTACAAATACAACATGACAGATCCTGAAATACCAAATGCTATGCAGGTTAAATAACAAATAATCTATACATTGGGACATCATACATGAACTACAGAAAATATAAAATGAAGAGGAATTCGTGAAAGAAGGTGAAGAAAAAAACATATCCACCTTACTGATAGAGAAACAAAGATGAGATTTATCTATTTATTTCTTTATTTAATCACATGGATTTTTTATAATATTGTGACAATTACAACTTTTTATTATTTTTTAAATAGTTGACAGTATTAGTGATGTCTATCATTTTCTCCCTTTTTGACCTCCTTCACCCAACTCCATGCATCCCACTCCAGGTCTTCCCCATGTTACTGTTTGTATCCATGGGTTACATATGTATGCATATATGTTCTTTAGTTAATCTCTTCCTGTCTACTCCCCCTTAACACTTACCCCTCACCACAGGTCTGTTATTCTGTTCTATGCATCCATACTTCTAGATCTTTTTGTTCATCACTTTATTTTGTTCTTTAAAGCCCACTTATAAGTGAGATCATGGGATATTTGTCTTTATCTGGTTTATTTCACTTAGCATAATAGTCTCCAGGTCCAAAGGATGAGATTTATATCAGAATTCTTTTGAGAAATTATGCTGGCAAGAAGAAAATGAAATAAAATAGTTAGTGTATTAAAAGAAAAAAATAAAAGAAAACAATGAACCTAGAAATCTGCATTTAGCAAAATTATCTTTAAAAGTAAAAGAAATGAAGTCTTTCTCTGATAAACAAACATTGAGAAAATCTGTTGCCAGTTAGCCTGCTTTGCAAGAAATGTTAAAGGAAATTCTTCACAGAGAGGGCAAGTGACATAGTTCAAAAGCTTGATTTACATAGTAAAGGAATAGAATAAAGGTAAAAAAAAAGATTTGAATTTTTTAAATTGATTTAATAATGAAAGGTTATTGAAAATAATAATAGCAACAATGCATCAGGGGATTAAAGCTTGTGGATAAGTGAATTGAATGACAGTAGTACAATAATGAAGTGGAAGTAATTGGGAGTACTCAACTATAAGGTGCTTATGCTACCTCTGAAATGTTAGGATGTTATTTGAAAGTGTACTAACTTAGATTCATTGTAAATGTACATTACAGTCTCGAGGGAAAACACAAAAACTTAAAACAAAAGAATAGTTGATATGTTAATAGAAAATGAAATTATATAAAATGTTCAACTAAAATCAGAGAAGGAGGAAAGGGAATTGAAGGAGGGGGTGGGCACAAATAACAACAAACATTAAGCAGTTACAGATATAGAAGGTATTAGTTCAACTATGTCAATAATCACTTGAAATATTAATGGTTTAAATATACCAATGAAAAGACAGAGACTGTTATATGGATTTAATAGAGAAATTAAATCAATAATTAATGTTTCTTCCAAAATAGAAAACATCAGGCCAAGATAGTTTCACTGATGAATTCTATTTAAGGAAGAAATAAAGTGAATCTTTGTATTCTGTTTCAGAAAATAGAGTCAGAGGGAATACTTCCTAACATATTCTGTGATGTTAGCATAGTATCAAAATCAGACAAAAACATTATCAAGAAAGGAAAACTACAGACAAATATATTTCATGATTATAACTGTATTCCTCAATGGCCTGTCACTAAGTCAGATTCAATAGTATATGAAAAGAATTTTATACTAAAACCAAATGAGATTTAGTCTAGTTATAAAAGGCTGGTTTAACATTAAAGATAATTAACTAATGTGATCCATCACATCAACTGGCTAATATAAATCATCCTATCTAATAAAAGAGTAGTATGCAAATTAACCATCATTCTGCTACACCCACAAGCCACACCTACCAGCCATGCCCACCACCCAATCAAAAGTCGGTATGCAAATTAACCTCACCAAGATGGCTGTGGCCATGGGGAGAGCAGGAAGGAGGATTCCGTTTCCTTCATGATGGAGGAAGCCAAGCTTTCCACCCACACTGGCCAGCCTAGAGCTCCACTCCAGGCTACAGTTGCAATTATAGAAGGTAAATAAATCCCAACAAAAATGGTGGCAGCCACAGAGCTGGAGGCTAGGGCTGCTCCTGGCAATGGAGGAAGCCAAGTTTTCCACACATTCTGGCCTGCCTTGGCCTCTGCTTAAGGCTACAAAGTTTCAATTTTAGAAAATAAATAAATCTCATATACCAGGGCCTCTGCTTGGGTTACCAGGGGGCATAACCAGCCTGCAAACCACTACAGGCCCCTTTCCCAAGCCTCCCCACCTCAAAGAAACCCCCACTCTGATGCAGGACAGCCTTCAGGGCAAACCAGCTGGTCCCCACCTATGCAGCAGGCCTCTATCCTATCTAATGAAAGAGTAATATGCAGATTAACCATCACTCCAATATACAAGATGGCTGCCCCCATGTGGTCAAAGAAAGCTGCTCCTAAGTGGACACAAGATGGCCACCACAACATGGCCAGCAGGGGGAGGGCAATTGGGAGGAACCAGGCCTGCAAGGGAGGGCAGTTGGGAGCAATCAGGCCAGTAGGGGAGGCCAGTTAGGGGTGACCAGGTTGGCAGAGGAGGGAAGTTGGGGGTGACTGAGGCTTGCTAGGGAGAGCAGTTTGGGGGAACTATGCCTGCATGGGAGGGCAGTTAGGGGCAAACAGGCTGGTAGGGGAGTGGTTAAAGGGTGATTAGGGTGGCAGGCAGAAGTGGTTAGGGTCAGTCAGGAAGGCAGGCAATGTGAGCAGTTAGGAGATAGCAGTCCTGGATTGTAAGAAGAATCAGCCCTAAATCGGCAGTCAGACATCCTATGAGGGGTTCCAGATTGGAGAGGATGCACACGGCCTGAGGGACACACACACCCCAACTTCCTCCACCCTCCTTACCCCCCGTGCACACATTTTGTTCACCAGGCCTATAGTATGATTATATTAATAGAGATGCAGAAAAAGTATTTGACAAAAGTCAACATTACTTCAGGATGAAAAATCTCAGCTAACTAGGAATAAAGGGGAACTTCCTCAACCTGACAAAGATCATCTATAAAAAACCTACAGCTTACTTCATACTTAATGGTGAGAAACTACACACTCTTTCCTGAAAACAGAAACAAGGCAAAAACAATGTCACAATTTCTGTTTATTATTGTACTGGAAGACCTCATTAATGCAATAAATTAAAAGGCACACAGACTAGGAAAAATGAAGTAAAACTGTCTTTGCAGATCACTTGATCATTGATATAGAAAAATCAACAGAATAACTTCTATAAATAATAAGTATTTATCATATTTTCAAGATTAATATTAAAAACTCAATTGTTTTCCAATTTACTGGCAATGAATAATTTGAAATTGAAATGAAAAGTGCAATACAATTTACATTAGCAACAAAAGAATAAAATAATTATATGTATAAATCTAACAAAATATATAAGATCTATATGAGGAAAAGTATAAAATTCTGATGAAAGAAATTAAAGATCTAAATAATGGAGAAATCTTCCACACGTATGGAAATTCTGTGTATTCTCTGATCAATTTTTCTGTAAACCTCAAAGAGCTCTAAAAATATAGTCTATTAAAATGTAAAAAAATACTAAGGACAGAAAAAGACAAAAATAATTTCTAAAATATGCTGCCTCCTGCTGATGTAACTCGTTTTACTTCTATAGACTTCAAGTAAAAAAGCATTGCTACTTTTTAAAGTAAGAGAAAAAATAATAATTGTTAACATTTTGAATCAGTAGACTAATTCAGAATCTTTCCGTGCTATAGCAAACAGCTCAATTTATTTGTGTACTATCCCAAAAAATTTTACAATATTAAATGCAATTGATATTAATTCAGAAAAGGAAAAGTTATAGCCTTGTGAAATTTTATTATCAGAGTTTTAACACTGCTATCTTTTTAAAAATCTGGCCTTCAAAAGAAGCTTTAAATAATCATTCTTAAACATGAAAGGATGCTCACTTCTCTCATAAGTTTAAAAAGCAAAATAAAACCATGAAGAACCATTTCTCACATACCAAAATGGCTAATTTAAAATAACAATAAACTGGGTTGACAAGACTATTGGAAAAGATACACTCTCAGAGAGCAGTAGTGGAAATATAAAATAATTCCCATATTGAGAATTGGCAACTTCTAGCAATACAACAGATGAACAACCCCTTTGATCCAGAAATCTCACTTCTAGAAATCTATCCCAAAGGCACATTCTATAAATACAAAATGATATTGGAACAAGATTATTCAGTGCTACATTATATGTAATGTTCAAAAACTGGAAACCTCTCCAATGTCAATCAGAAAGGAGCTAGTGAAATAAATTTTGGAAAATCACAACAATGCATTAATAGCAAGCCCTCTCCCCTCACCCCCAAAAAAGAATGTGGAAAATCACACTAATGCAGTAATATCCAGCCCTCCCCCCTCACCCAATAATAATAATAATAATAATATATTGATATTAATAATTAGTAATTTTAATTAAAAATTAGTAATTTTCAGTATATATTGCCAAGTGAAAAAAACAAGGTATAGAACAATGAAAACTGCATACCAGGTTTAGTAAGAAAAGGGTGGAGGAAAAGACATACATACTTGAAGGATAACAATAGCCACAACAAAAACCCTAAAACATTACCCAAAATTAATAAGAATGGTTACATTTAGCACTTATTTGATGGAGGAAGAGTGTGAGAGTGACACAGACAAAGGTAAGATTTCTGAATATGTCTTTATATAACTCTGGTTTGGGATCTATGTGAATGTTTTACATATGAAAATTTTAAAAATCCAATTAAAGTAAATAAAAAGGCAAGCACTAAAATTGACACCAAAATAAAACAAACAAATCTAACTGCATAAGAATTGATAACAGACCACCTCAGAGACAAAGAAACATTATTTTAATTGACAGTATTTAAATGGTCATTTTTAATAGGATATGTTTTTGGTGTGTTTTTTTTTGTCCCTTTTTGTTTGTTTTTTAATTTTTACCCAAGGATATTTTTCCACTGACTTAGAGAAAGTGGAAGGGAGTGAGGGAGGGCTGGAAGGGAAGAGATAAAACCTGGATTGTTTGCCTCCTGCACAGAACCCTACTCGGACCAAGGATCAAATTGCAACCCTGGTACTTGCCCTAAACTGGGAATCAAACCCAAGGCTATTTAGTGCTTAGGCTGATGTTCTCTTCACTAAGAAACACTGACCAGGGCAATTCTGTTTATTTTTTAATAGAATAGATTCTATGGGTAATAAACTACTAGATGAAAATCTTAATCTCCATTCAATAATTGTTACCTGTAATTGGTGTTGCTATTTTTTTAAATATATTTTATTGATTTTTTTTATAGAGAAGAAGGGAGAGAGATAGAGAGGTAGAAACATCAATGAGAGAAAAACATCAACCAGCTGTCTCTTACACACCCCCTACTGGAGATGTACCCACAGCCAAGGTACATGCCCTTGACCGGATTCGAACCTGGGACCTTTCAGTCCAAGGTTGATGCTCTATCCACTGAGCCAAACTGGTTTCAGTTGGTGTTGCTATTTAAAATGTGTTTGTACTAGTTTAAGCCTGCATATATATATATATATATATATATATATATATATATATATATTCTATATAATAAAGAGGCAGTATGAAAATTGACCCTCATACCCTCACGCAAGATAGCAGCCCCCATGTGGTCAAAGATGGCCACCACCACAAAATGGCCAGCAGGGGAGGGTAGTTGTAGGCGATCAGGCCAGCAGGAGAGAGCAGTTGGGGGCAACCAGGCTGACAGGAGAGGGCAGTTGGGAGCAATCGAGCCAGCAAGGGAGCAGTTAGATGTAGATCAGGCTAGCAGGGGAGTGGTTGGGAGTCAGCAGTCCAGATTGTGAGAAGGATGTCCAACACCTGGTTTAGGCCCGATCCCTGTGGGACTTCCCCCAGCAGTCGGACTTCCCCCAAGGGGTCCCAGATTGGAGATGGTGCAGGCTGGGCTGAGGAACACCACCCCTCCAATACATGAATTTCATGCACTGGGCCTCTAATATATATATATATATATATATATATATATATATATATATATATATGTATTTTTTTTTAACAGTTCAGTGAGGTCCCTTGGCCTGCTCTATGGGATTAGTCCAAAATTGACTCTCCACCATCCCCCAAGGAGTATTGGATTGTGAGAGGGCAAAGGCCATGCCGAGGGCCCCCACCAGTACATGCGTGGGGCAGGAAGGGACCATGGGAGGGCTCCAGGGACTGTTCAGCCCATCTCACTCAGTCTCAGTTGGCCAGAGCCCAGAAGCAAGCTAACCTGGCAGTTCAAGCATCTACCCCTGGTGGTCAGTACACATCATAGGGTGTGGTTGAGTGGCCTTAGCAAATCGTTAGCATATTATGCTTTGATTGGTTGCATACATATATTCTGTATATATCATATGTATTAAGATAAATAGTTACTTTATTTTAAAACCAAATTTTCAGTGTAAAAATTAATTAATAATAAGATCAGTGAAATTAAGTGAACCTCAGATATTTTAAAATTGAAATGGAAATATCAGTATGATTTTTCCAACAAAAAAATACCAATCATTATTTTCCACAGATATACTGGTCAGAAGAAGGAAATAACTAAATTGAAGTCACAGATAGATAGAAAAAATGCAAGGGACTGACTATCTTTTTTTTTTTTTTTTAATTAAAGTTTACTTTCAGGAATCAGATGCAGAGGCAAAGAAGCAATGAACAGACAGACTGTGGTGCTACAGTAGGAAGGCAGGGGAGGTTGGGCGGGAGGGGCCTGTAGGAGATCAACCGAAGAACTTGTATGCATGTGTAGAGGCATAGCCAGTGGATTCAGGGCAATAAGGGGGGGAGGGGAGGATGGGGAGATGGATGAGAGCATGTACTGGGGGGTGGGGAGAGCAATAGGGAAAAAATAAAAATAAAAAATAAAAAATAAATAACATGATATAAAAATCTGGGTGTGACAAATGTGGGAAACAATAAAAATATTAACTTATAAAAAATAAACTTGAAGAACTAAAATAATAATAATAATAATAATAATAATAATAATAAAGTTTACTTTCAATATTATTTTTGTATTGGTTTTCAAGTATATAGCAAAGTGGTTGACAAACATATACTTTACAAAATGTTTTCCCCAATATCCCCAGTACCCACTTGGCACTATTAATAGCTATCACAATATTGTTGACTGTATTCCCTGTGCTGTATTTTATATCCCCATGACTATTTTGTAACTACCAATTTGTACTTCGTAAAACCTTCACTTCTTTCACCTAGTCTTCCAAAACCCCTCCATCTTGGGGACTTTTGGCTAGCCCAATTGGTAAAGTATGAAACTATCTTCTTTATAATCCTGCTTTCAGTCAAGCCCCGGGTGTTTTTCTAAGGAGTATAGAGTCTCCATGGAGCTCTCCTTAGTCTAGAATCCAGGATTGATCACGGTCTCTCAACTAGTGAAAGCACAACTATTTCATTCCTCCTTTTCTGCCAGATGTGCACAGTTCCAAGGGACAAATTATTAGACATAAGCTCATAAAGGTATGGAGGTTCACAGGAAATTATGATTATCATATGTGAGGAACAATGGAACCATACATACTCCAATCTGCCTCTGAAAATTCAGGTAATCATGGATCCTCCAGATGTTTCCATTTGTTTTTCATTTGTAAAATAAACAGATTAAAATGTGACTTCCAAGGATCCTTTTAATAAAAGAAGATTGGGCGTGACCACTGTTGCTCAGTGATCGAGCATGTACCCATGCACCAGGTCATCACTTTGAATCACCTACTGGGGATTGAGCTCACACATGCCCAGGTTGCAGGCTCAATACTCACTAAGAGATGTGCAAGAGGCAACTGATCAAAGTTTCTCTCTCATCAATGTTTCTATCTCTCTCTCCCTTCTTTCTCTAGAAATCAATAAATCATCCCATCTATTAAAAAAGTAATATGCAAATTGACCATACCTCTGCTATACCCACAAGCCATGCCCACCAACCATGCCCAAAAGCCAATCAGAGTGAGTATGCAAATTAACCCAACCAAGATGGCTACAGCCACAGAGAGAGCAGAAGGGAGGCTTGGGTTGCCCCTAGCGGTGGAGAAAGCCAGGATCCTAGGCCTCCACTTAAAGCAACAAAGTTTCAATGGCTATGTGAGCAGAAGGCCTGTCTCTGCTCCAGGCTACAAAGTTTCAATTGTAGAAGGTAAATAAATCCTAGATACCAGGGCCTCTGCTTGGGTTGCTGAGGTGGGAGTGGGAAGAGCATGGCTGGCCTAAAAACCACCACAGGCCTCTTGGCCAGGCCACCCCATGCCCCAAGGTAACACCCACCCTGATCCAGGACACCCTTCAGGGCAAACCAGCTGGCCCTCACCCGTGCACCAGGCCTCTATCCTATCTAATAGAAGAGTAATATGCAAATTGACTATCACTCCAATATACAAGATGACTGCCCCCATGTGGTCAAAGATCCTATCCCCATGTGGACACAAGATGGCCATCAGGGGAGGGCAGTTGCCAGGACCAGGCCTGCAAGGGAGGACAGTTGTGGGTAATCAGGCCAGCAGGGGAGGGCAGTTTGGGGGGAGGGGGCGCCACGCCTGCAGGGGAAGGCAGTTAGGGGTGACCAGGCCTTCAGGGGAGGGCAGTTAGGGGCAAACAGGCTGGCAAGGGAGAAGTTAGGCATCAATCAAGCTGGCAGGGGAGTGGTTAGGGGGTGATCAGGCTGGCAGGCAAAAGCAGTTAGAACCAGAAAGGCAAGCAGGTGAGCAGTTGGGAGCCAGCAGTCCTGGATTGTGAGAGAGATGTCCGACTGCCTGTTTAGGCCCTATCCTACATCAATCAGGCTTAAACGGGCAATTGGACATCCCTCAAGGAGTCCCATATTGGAGAGGGAGCAGGCTGGCTGAAGGACACCGAATTTCATGCATCGGGCCTCTAGTATTAAAATAATTAAAAATAAAAGAATAGTATTTAAATATTCAGTATGGTTGACTTTACAGAACAATCTATTATTGTATCAACCTAATCAAGACTCTATGCTTTGGGAAGCTATGGAACAAGGCACTACACCTTTTTACTCACAAATCATTCACTTGACAGTAAGGGAGAAAATAAAAATATGCACCCTATTTCCTTTTAAGTAACAAGAGTTGGCTGTCAAAGCATAAAATAATGTAAAAACAATTTCTCTCTGTAAATTTGCTTCTTACACAGTTTTGGGTTTTTTTCTTCACATATATATAAAGCCCAATAAGGAAGTGTCTCTGTCACACACATTCAGAAAACAACTATTTTCAAGGTGAAAAATGGAGATGAGAGAAGGATGCTTTGTGCAGACAGTGCATTTCAGGCCCACGCCCACTTCTCCCAACAATTGAGTGGCTATTCGATTTGGCTTGGACAGTTTGCCCACTCTCATTTTTAACTGCCTCATAGGAGTCGCATTCTACACTAGAACAATTCGAGCAAAACAACCACACAGAGAATAAGACTTTCTTTTAACTCTCAGGTCCTAATTGAAATAGCAATGTGAAAATTTAACTTGTACAAGAGCCTAATGAAGCCAGCAAAGTCTTTTTCTCAGAGAGGACAGACAGGTTGTCATACCATTACATTCTGCAGCAGAAAACAGGGTCTACTGCCAAAAAAAATTAAGCATACCTCCCTATATCTTAAAAAATATTTGATTTCTAAAAAGATTGATTTAGTGTACAAATCGATTAAGTGGTTTTTTTTTGTATCTGTCATTCTTACTGTCAATGATGTAATTTCTTGTCACCGCTCCAGTCTTTTCCAAATCCGCCTGATGATGCTCATTAATGTATTTGTGACAGCTATCATTTTGAGTGTGGAAGGGCAGTAGGTGTCTTGGTTTAAAAAAAAAAAGAATACAGAAATAGCAAAGATAATGAATTCCCTGTAGAAATGACCAATTTAGTGCAGGTTTGCTCAAAGTTTAATATTCTCCATCTCAAACAAACAAAATCTGAACCCACTTGAAGATACACACACATAATTTACACACTCACAGGAAGGTTGTCTGGCTCCTTAAATTATAACAGGGAACAAATAAGCTCTGATGAAAGCACTGGAGGCTGGTTGAAAAGTTCCAGATTCCTGAGAAAAGACTTTGCCTTTATCCTATGTTACTTGGAACATGAGCCTCCTTGGCCTGTATGTAAGGTTAGAGGCAATGTGGGTGGAGATTATCGATGTCTACAGAAAAAATGAAGAACTTGGTTTCAGGTTCAAAACTAAAAGATTTTATAAGAATTCATTGAGGATCACGAGCTAGGCAAGGGTCCCTTAGAGGAAAACTGTAGCAGGACAACAGTCAGGTAACAACTCCCTTCATGGGAGAGTCAAACCCAGGTTCATGGTGGCCACATGAGGGCAGAGATGACTCTCGAGCCAAGTCCAGCAGGATAGATGCAGGACTAATGGATGCCACCATTCATGAAACACTGGACATCTGGTTTGGAAAGATGAGGCAGCTGGTAGCAGAAAGCAGAAGTGAGAAGTGGCCAGAAGGACATCCAATCTGGCAAGAGGAGTTAGAAGTGGGTATGATCAGTTACTGAGGACACTGATAATATCTTGGGGGATCCAATTACCCAGACTCCTCTCAGAAAGCAGCCTGACTTAGTGTGGGGTTCAGCATACACCGGGAAGGTAGCAAGCAAATCAGAGTGTATATCTCCAAGTTAGCCATTCTCCTCCTGAATTGATATGGGATAATTTACTGAACCTCTGTTAGACTCCATTTAAGCTCGCATTAAATAGTGAATAATAATCTAAGCCTCATAGATTGTTGTGAGGACAAAATAAAGAAGTTCCTGTGATCCCGTGTACATAGTAAACATTCTTACACTAATGCTAACTGTATTACCTGATATATTTTGTTTCCAGTCCCTAGAAATTTAGGTCAAGTTATCTGTAAGTGAAATGTTGGGAATAAGACAGGAGTTTAGTTTTCAGGGTCTCAGAGGATTCTGTCCTCCTCATGATATGAAAAAAAGGAAGAAGGAGATGGCAGTAGAAACATCCCATATAATAAAGAGGTTATATGCAAATTAATCCTCACACCCTCACAAGATGTCTGCCTATGACCAGGCCAGCCAGAGGGTTGGTAAGGGACGACTAAATGACAAAACAAGCAGGTTGTATGGGGAAACCAGGCAGGCAGGCAGGTGAATGATTAGGAGCCAGTGGTCCAGGACTGTGAAAGGGATGTCCAACTAGGATCAGGCCTATACTGGCAGTCGGAAATCCCCCAAGGAGTCCTGGATTGGAGAGGGTATAGGCTGGGTTGAAGGGACCCCCCAATGCATGAATTTCATGCACTGGGCCTCTAGTCTATAATAACTATCACAATGCACAGCAACTCAATCTCTGGGGATAGTTGAGCTAATGATCATTTATTACAGAGTCAGGAAGGAATCCTAGGAACCCTAACCTTATGGTTTTATGGTTTTCTTAGCAAGATGACATTTTAGGAACACACAAAATTCATAATAGCAGGATTGACTGCATTATGAAGTCTAGATAATATATTTTTCCACTTTAAATTTATTTTTAAAACTAAAACAAAACAAACAAAAAAACAGCAGAAATGAATGAAATAGACTGGCAACTGAAGAAAGTTTCCTTTTGTAAGAAGAAGCCAATATCTGGGCCTGGACCTCACTCCTACTTCAGCTAAAGCAGTTTTGCAAATAACTGACTTCATACATTGGAGGATGTGAAAATCCTAGATCTATTAAGTCTGCATTGTACCGAGAATACTGGAGACATGTAGGCAATAAGGTGAGATTCACTGAAAGTCAAACACAAAAGTCTTTGCTCTGGTCAGCCTGAGAGGCCCTGGTGTCTACCTAACAGGGATGGGAGTGGGAATGAAGGTTGTGCTACGATGGACTAATTAAGAGTGAGTGGCATGAATTTGGGCTTCTGCAATCACCCAGGCAAAAACTTTAATCATCTTGGGTTTCAGTCTTCTCACATGAAGTAAGAAAACAAATATCTTCCTCAGAATAGATTCCCTCAACAATATTGTTAATTGAAGGAAGAGAACCATTGTAAAGACAGCAAGAGACACAGATGTCATGAACACGTGGATATGTCCTGGCTTGCACACAGGTTTTCAGTAAATGAAGATGTGTCTGTATGAACACACAGGCATGTGTCCCCTTAAATAACTATGTAGCATATTGGCATTGAGGGCCTTCTGCATTCACTGTGCTTGCTGTTGGAATTAGGGAGCCTTAGATACCAAGATAGTGAGGCTTCAATTCAGATGCAATGTGTCCATGTTTTTGACACACTATAAAAGGCTTTATGTCATCGTACTCCTACTCATGTGCAGAGAGAACCAGAGTCAACCGTATTGTAATAATTTCCCCAACAGCCAACTTACAAGGATCCACCCAAGTTGCACAAGGAAATTTCTAACCAACAATTAACGTACATAGTATAGCACAGGGCCAAATAAATCTGAGCGATGAAGGGAAGAATCCCATAAACACTTAGTCTCCATAATCATTGAACCTTCACTGGAAACATTCTGTCTTATTTCAAATGTTTTCCCATGTTAGCTGCCCAATATATTTTGTATGTCAGCAGCAATCAGAGTGAGATTAGTAGTGCGTAATGTTTTGAGAGACCAATAATAATCTAGAGCACTTTACCCATCAATAGGAAAGTCTGAAAGTACCTTCCCTTTGAGAAATGGTGATTTCTCATTGGTTCCTGCTCATGTAAGAGGATGACAGCAACAAGAGAGCTGCAATTATGCTCCTTTCAAAGGAGCCTCTATGCTGGGTCCTTTTCTGTTGCAGAAATGCTAATGTCTGCTTCATTCTGATTAGTTGTACTCAGAGAGTAGAGGAGAGCAATGAAAGGAGGAAGGCATAGGATAATTGTTTTTATTTCAACTCATTGCAGGAAGGAAATGCACAGCAGATAATATAATTCATATTCATAAAAAAAAAGGCTAATTCACTTCTGATCAAGTAAAAGATCTGGAGGAAATAAAGCAAAAAATAGAGCCCTCCACTGTCTGTAAATCTAGTCTCAAGTATGAGAGAATTCCAACATAAGGGAATTCATCTTTAAAATATCTGAAATACGATGGCTTTGTAGGATGAGACAGAACCACAGAGACTACCTTCCTTTTATTCTCATCATAAATCAGCATTTTTTTTTTTTGGTTGCTCTATAGCAGACAGTTTAAAAATTGAATTCAGTGCGAAAGGCCAAGTGTTTAAGCTGGCCCAGCATGCATTTATTTCACCATGATTTAGATACCAGTACAATATAAGCTACTTTTCCTTCATTCACGTGAGCCAAAGAAAAAGGTACAAAGGGATCCCAAAATCTAAAGGCCCTTCATTGTAATTCAGCGTCCACATTGAAGTCATAACTACTTTAAAGGCTTGACGACTACAAGAAAGTGCCTGGCTTCCCACCTTAGGTGCTATGCTCACCCAGGCACATTCCAGGGAAAGTAATAAAAATAAGATTGCCACCTTTAAAAAGATTTCATTGGATTGGTTACTGTTTTTATAAAAACCAGCATAATTCAGGGAGTGACCTGAGAACTCAGAGTCCATTTCTGTGTGTTATAGAGAGCTCTTAAAACTCCAACCTATTGTTATCTCTGTTTAAACATTACCATGAGAGAGTTACAGTTAGCTGGTGTTCCATTACTCCTCAAAGCTTTTCAGTCCATCAGAAACATATGCTCCTACAGTTCATCACTGCTGTTTTTCCTCAACGAAGTATCTGAAGGTGATTTGAGTAGAATGAGCCAGATATTTTTTGTCAAGAGGAACAGATTAGAGAAAGGATATCAGAGAATGATTCTGAAAGCAGCCAACTATCAGCTGAGCTAGACATTTGAAATAATTTTTTAAATTGTTTTCTAGTGCTGCTTATGGCTTCTGATGTAACACACAGTGAGCATTCAATATTAACTAAAACAATTTCAAAAGAGAGCTAAGAGCCCTAACCAGTTTGGCTCAGTGGATAGAGCATCGGTCTACAGACTGAAGGGTCTCAGGTTCATTTCCAGTCAAGGCTATGTACCTTGGTTGTGGGCAAATCCCCAGTAGGGGGTGTGCAGGAGGCAGCTGATCAATGTTTCTCTCTCATTGATGTTTCTAACTCTCTATCCCTCTCCTGTCCTCTCTGTAAAAAAAAATCAATAATATATATATATATTTTTTTTAAGAGAGAGAGCTAAGAAACAGTATCTCAAACATCTGATGATTTCTTTACAGTTATTTAAGGCTCTAAAGCTCAAGGTCATATAGTTTTCAACCCTCATATTTAGGACTGGAGGCCCAGTACATGAAAATTCATGCACTGGAGGCGAGGGTTCCTCAGCCCTGCCTGCCCCCTTTCGCAGTCTAGGAGCCCTCAGGGGTGGGAGGCGACCTGGCAATCAGGGAAAGGCAAGGCCCCCATCACACCTCTGCTGCTGCCACTGCTGGGAGCACAAGCCTTGGCCAGACCTGGTTACCTGGGCCTCGGGAGGCCCTGAGCAGCTGGGCAGCCGCCATTAGTGGCTTACCTACATCCGGACCAGCCCTGGGTAGCTGGGGGTGGGGGGTGAGGGGACTGGAGGACTCCAGAGGCAGGTGTGCAGTAAAGCCCCAGTGGGGCTGAAGGGATTGGGCTCTGCCATCTTGTGGCTGTGGGTGCCACCATCTTTGAGGGTGTGGCAGTCAATTAGCATATTCCCTCATTGGCTGTGGGTGCCACCATCTTTGAGGGTGTGGCAGTCAATTAGCATATTCCCTCATTGGCTGTGGGTGCCACCATCTTTGCAACATGTGAGGGTCAATTAGCATATTCTTCTTTATTAGATAGGATGGTATTGAAATATTTAAATAGTTTTATTTTTAATTCATTTTTAATAGTTTATCACCATTTACAAATGACTGTTGATATCTCTTCTATTATAAAGGTGGAAGAGTATAAGGGTTGGAATTTGCACTCTGTGCTGGCTTTGCCTTCAGTTAGCTGTCTGAGTGTGAGATAGATAATCACATGGGAGATGGATTAGATAATTTACAAAAGTTCCTAGTTGTAATTTTTTTGAACTACTTACAGTGTTATCATCAAAATGGTTGGTGCTGCAGTGATAATTACCCTGGGAGCTAAAGTCATATTGAGATACTTCATATGCAAAATCTATCAAAGGAAAAAGAAAACTGTTAACCTTTATTATATGTCTAGGATTTTCACATACGTTACAACATTTAATCCTACCAAGAAGCCTATAGGATGCTTATGCCTATAGAAATTGTAACTTAGAAAAATGAGAGATATTTCCAAGCTCAACAAGTCAGTTAAGTGCCAGTCCAGATTTAAATCTATGCTTAAATAGCAACAAAGTCTATATGCTTTCCTCAACACAACTCCTCCTATACATTAATTTTGCCTTGAAAATATAAAACAATTAGAAGATATTTTCTACACATCACGTTATGACAAAGGAGAATGCCAATGATCGCATTTCTCTTAAACTTCAAGTTCCTTGACAGCAACATTTTATGTCATTCTTTGCATCAACAGGGCCAGTGATGGTATCTGAATCATTGACTACTTTCAACAAATGCTGGTTGAATAAATGAATTAATTGCCTGTTAAGTGATAAATGAATGACTGAAAAAAATGTATCTAAATGTGAATCAGTTCTTCAGACTTATTTTGTATTTGTCCCTCAAGAATACAATTTATTTCTTTGTTACTATTGATGAGGTTTTTTTTCTCTAAATTTGTACCTAATTCCAGGAAATCATATACAGTAAAAGCCTAATATGCACATGGACCAAACAGTAGAACAACCAGTCATTATGACACACACTGACCACCCAGGGGCAGATGCTTAATGCAGGAGCTGCCCCTTGGTGGTCAGTGTGCTCAGCCAGAAGCTGGACTTGCAGCTGGCAAGCGCAGAGGCAGTGGCGGGAGCCTCTCTCACCTATTTGTCAGCCCTAAGGATGTCCAATTGATGGCTCAGGCCCACTCCCAGGAAGCCGACCTAAGCCATTAGCTGGACATCTCTTGAGGGCTCCGTGACTGTGAGAGGGTGCAGGTTGGGCTGAGGAGCCCCCCACCCCCAGTGCAAGAATTTTGTTCATCAGGCCTCTAGTAATTTCAGAACATTAAAAAATGAAAAATTTCAAGACTTGTACATTCAAATATTTTAAAATATAATTTTCATGTGATAGAATATGAATATCTAAATTTTATAAACCACAAGTCACAGCTGTAATTAAAAAAAATAAATAAATAAATACAATTTTGGTAGATTCAAATGATCTATAACTATAGCATATAATTTGCTAGCACCCAGGAAGTATTACTTTCTTAGGAAATCTTCAATGACCAAATATTTAATGCAAATTAATATCTCTCCATTAATTATTGAAACTGACAAACCTAAATCAATAATATGTTATAAGCATTAAAAAGTTCAGTTTTTCTATATCAATATCTCTTTCATCTTTCCTATCTTGAATGAGACATTTCTTTATTTTGAGTCAACTTAAAAGAGAGAGTAGCAAGCTCAGTTTTATAATTCTGGAGGTTATAACTATCTTTATAGAAGACTTATAAAAGCATGTAAACAAAATTAATTTTAGTATACTTTCATGAAAAATATTTTCAAATATCAGTTTTTAAGTCCTTTTAATATTGTTACAAACAAAAAAGAAACTTTAAAAAAAAGAGGTCTTGCCACTGAACAAATTTGCCCACATAGCAGAGTTCTCCACATATTAAATCCATTTTACAAAATACACTCCTCATTTTCTATTGTATTTACCCGACTCAAAGTTCTGATTATCCTCAAGGCATTTGATTGCTCCTATCCAAGTGAAAACTTACAGCTTTGCCCCAGATTTCTGATGAACTAAATGAGCATTTGGGAAAATATGGCATATTGAACACATATTTACCACACATACAAATGAGCAAGGAGATGTGTTTAAAGACATAACCATAAAAGGACAAAGGAAATCAGAAAACAGGTGACACAGCCACAAAATTTTGCATGTTGGAAAACAGAAGAACAAGTGATAATGAACCAGAAGACACAGATACCTTGAAAGTCAAGGAAGCAGTAAAAAGAGCCAGGAAACAACCTAATTTGCAATGCACACAGAATGCAGATATAACAAAATTACAATATAGCAGAGTTGGAAGAATGGAAGATGGGAAATGTGTGTCTGCTTGAGCTGAATCATCTCTCATAGTAGGAGGTCAACACCTAATACTTAAAACTGAAAAAGCAAAGAATAAAGATAAAAGCTTATTATTCAAAGATATGAAGATAATGGTAAAGCTAACAGGCTTTTACATAGTTAAAATATTTCGCCCTCTGAGGAGCGTGAAAGTCGAGGTGAGAAGAAGGCAATGGAGTTTTGGTTTTTTTTTATATGAAGATGTATAGAATGTGTATAAATATGTACATCTGTAACTCTGATTAAAAACAAAGACTAAACTCAAAAGAAACAAATAATGGTAATTTTTGTTGTGATGACAAATTATTCTAAAGCTCACATACATATGTAGTTCTCCAAGGAGCTTTATTTTCTCAGATCACATTTATCAAAACACTGCAATAGACTGAACACTCTCATGGGAAGAGAGGTAAATATTCCCTTTCCTACTAATAATACATGACCTTGTCATAGTGATTTAACCATGTAGAAATCCATTTTCTACCTATCTAAAAACTTTATATTATTGATTGATGTCTTAAAACACTTAAAATAATTTTTATCATATAATAACATTGATTGTGCATATCTAATCCTTTAATTTTGTAAAGAATACGTTTCATTTACTTTTAAATTTACTGGTCTTTTCTTTCTCCGGTTCCTCTCCAGTCCCTTTGCCTAGCTTTCACTATTCACATGTTGTTCCTGGTTGTTGCTCCTACCAAGTGAGACAAGGTGAGATGGGAGTGCACCAGTATCAGTACTGAACTGGAAAATGACATTGGAACACAGTATATCAAAAAAAGTCACCTAGAAACACTGCTGGAAGGAACATGGCATAGTAGTTAGAAGGAATATAGTAGTTAAGAATTCAAACTCTAAAGGTCAATTGTATTGGTTCAAATCAGCTCTACCACTGATTAGCTCTTTAATCTGACAACTTACGAACTGTCTCTCTGTGTTTCTATTTTTAAATATTTAAATTGGAATACATAATAGTACCTCCTAAATTTGCTGTGAACATGAACTAATTTGCTGTATTTAAGTTTTAACAATAATGTCTGGAGCATAGCATATATGCTAACTTGATTATTACTGACCTCAGTAAGTGAGCATATAGTCACCATATGATTAAGAACAAAGGAGGAGAGTTAGTTTTATGGGAAAGTACAAACTCCATTAATACATTAAAATAGCATTTCTCTTTACTAACAAATCTCTTTATTGTGGAAATAGGTGTATTGCTGGTACAGGGAAGAAACTATTTTCTAGCATTATGATATTACAGTCTTTGTTCCTTGGCTTTTGGTTAATTCATATTCTAAAGCCACTAGAGTTTCTACACCTCTATTGGCTGTTCAGTAAACATGGATTTACAATGATAGCAAAATGATCCATTAGACCCCAACTCTGGAATATTTGAAATTGCTTTTCTTCTTGTGCCTTGTTAATGTTCATCATTTAACTGCATAGCTTAAAAATAATGTGTATCTTGGAAAGAAAATATTTACAAAAGGCAGGTAAGAGAAGGCACAGAAGATTTGATCATGTACAAATTCAGCATGCCAGATGGCATAACTCAGAGGGCATTAATGGAGGTGGCCAGTACGCCTAAAGTATCACTTATGAAATCCTGTTTGAAAATTGTAATAGCCTCCTAAAAGGTCTATTACTTCCAATCACTCATATACACCTGCCCATAGAATCATTTCAGGTGCAATTATAATCATGCAAGTTCCCTGTCCAAACAGCTTTGATGTCTCCCCACCTGCTATAGAAAACAAATTTAACCTGCTTGATCCAAAGCACAGCACAGTCTGACCCACACTTTCTACTGAGCATGGCTTTTCCAGATACAACCAAAGCAGACTATTTGACTTTTCCCAAATATGCCCTAAACTGGTCACCCTAACACCTGGATGTAAGTTTTATTCCACCACTTCCCTACACCATGCCTCCTCTGGTTTTCCAAATTACGCTAACTCTTTTATTTACTAAATCAAAGAGCACTTCTTTATGAAGCCTGGCTTGTTTTTCCCAAACACATGCAATTTTTTCCTTTTAGTACCCTCACAGTGCTTTGTGTCTATATTTTAATGCTTCTTATATTGTCATATTTTATCTGCTTTTATCTGCTTCTAGATGGTAGCTTCCCAGAGGACAAGCTCTCATCTTATAATTGTTTTTTTTAATCATTCTTATAATTTGCTAACGTATTTTGAATATAAATAATGTGTGTACTTACTGAGTTAAACGAGGTAATATTGATCATTGACACACTTAGTTTTGCCCTCTTGCAAGTAGTCAGAGATTAATTTTCAAAGCTGCAAACCTGTTTCCCATTTTATGATATAACCATGAATTATTTTCTAATACCAAATGCTTAAAAACCTAACAATGGTTAAATCAATCTTAGAAGACATTTAATTAACCATTTAGTAATATGCCCAAATAATCATATTTTTTATGTTTAAGTTATTAAACTAACACAGTGACTAGGTGATCAAATTAGAACCATGAGAGTCAGAGATCTTACCTGCTGTTGCTTTTTCTTTGTTGCTGTAACAAATTACTGCAAACTTAGTGACAAAATAAAATAACTAATTTTTTTTTTATCTTACCACTCTGAAGTCAGCAGTCTGAAACAGGTATCACCCGCTAAAATCTATATGTCTACATGGCTGCATTTGAGGGATGTGAGGGGATTCTGGGAGAGAATCCATGTTCTTCCCTTTTTTAGAGACTGCCTGCAATTCCTTGGCTCTTAAACTTTATTTCTCCATCTTAAAAACCAGCAAAGTTGAGCCGAATCCTCTTCATTCTGCCATTTCTATAGTTCTCACTCACCTGCCTTTCTCTTAATCTCTTATTTAAATGTACTGGTTAATAATGCAGATTTTTTTTCACTAGATGGAGTTACACATATGTTGATATATATGTTGATATATATATGCAATTTAATATGTATGTTATTTTGTTGCACTGACAGCAAGCTTCAAAACTTCACATGTCAAATTTGTTGAAGGTGCTAACATCTTAGATATTTTTACATTTAAAAATGTCAAATTTTGTGCCATAAAAAGAGCATTTAAGGGAAGTTTTAATTCATTACTTTATTTTGAAGAAAAGTGCTGCTGGAAGTTATCGTATACTTCCGGAAGCTTATAGTGAAATTGCTCCATCTCAAGATACTTGTGAACACTGGTTTAAATGGCTTAAAATTGATGATTTTGATGTGAAAGACAAAGAACATCTAGGACCTAGGTCAATTGAAAAAAATTTGAAGACCAACAGTTACAAGCATTATTAGATGAAGATGCATGTCAAACTCAAAAACAACTTTCAGAAAAATTAAACATTGCTCAGCAAACAATTTCTGATTGTTTTCTAGTACAAACAACGGGAAAGATTTTAAAGGAAGAAAAATCGGTGCCACATGAACTGAACGAAAGAAATGGAAAACCAAAAAGTCATCAGTAATATGTTGCTTCAATGGCATGAAGGAAAGCTTTTTTTGTTTTTGTTTTTTGTTTTGTTTTTTGCATCGGATTGTGACTGGTGATGAAAAGTGGATTTATTTTGAGAATGGCAAATGCACAAAATCATGGGTTGATCCAGGTCAGCCATCAACATCGACTACAAGGCCAAATCGCTTTTGAAAGAAAACAATCCTCTGTGTTTGGTGGGATCAGGAAGGTGTGGTATATAATGAGCTTCTAAAACCAGGTGAAATCATTAATATTGATCACTACCAACAACAAATAATCAATTTTGAACCATGCTTTAATCATGAAATGACCAGAATGTGCCAGAAGAAACAGCAAAGTAATTTTGCTTCATAATAATGCACCATCACACACTTCAAAACCAGTTAAAGACACATTAAAAGATCTTGTCTGGGAAGTATTAACTAACCCGCTATATTCACCAGAACTTGCTCCTTCTGATTATCACTTGCTCTGATCGATGGCACATGCACTTTCTGAGCAGTGCTTCAAAACATATGAAGAAGTGAAAAATTGGGTCTCTGAATGGTTTGCCTCAAAACAAGAAATGTTCTCTTGGGATGGTATCCACAAATTACCTGAAAGATGGGGGAAATGTGTGGCTAGTGATGGGCATTACTTTGAATAAAGCAGTTTTGATGTTTCTCTTGAAATTATCATATTTTGATTACAAAATCCGCATTATTCACCTTTAAGGGCCCTCATGATTACGTGGACCTGACTGAACTGACCCAGAATAATCTCACCATTTCAAAGCCACCTGGTTCACAATCTTAATGACTTCTGCAGTTTCCTTCCTCTTTGCCACCTAGCCTTGTGAATGCACAGGTGCTGGGGTTTGGGACATGAGTACCTTTTGTGAGCCAGGATTCTGCCTATTAGAGTGGTTTCAAGCTTTACTGATGATTTGAAGAATACAAGCAATTAAGAAGCACATTTGATTCTATACTATGCATGGATGGAAGCAATCAGGGAGATTTCAATAGAAAAAAATAATCAAGTTGAAAACAGCAAAGCTAAACGGAACACTTGGGAGCTATGATTCACAAAGACAACTTATTGTTGAGGATCCCTATGATGGGAAAGACTCTAACTTTGAGACCATCTACCAGCAGTGTGGGATGGGCTACAGAGCCTCCCTGCAGGTCTGGAGGCTGCCTCAGTGCTCTCTGCAGCCGGGCTGGTGCCCACAGCTCCTCGGTTCTCAGTCGAGGGTCAGAGTGGAATAACATTCCACAGCCCAAGGCCAGCTCTGTTTCCTCAGTTGACCTACAGTTTCTTCTCTCTAAAAAATTATTATAGATGTAAATCAGTTGTTGTGTTTGGCAAAAGAATAAATAAAATCTTTGATTCAGAGAGTTTATGGGACACATAAAAGTGTTCTTAGACTCACGGAACTTCCCACTTTGCTTCAGTTACAAACAAATCAGTAGGAAAACCAAACAGAATGTAATTAAGTAAAACATCACTCTAAGGCGCAGGTCACCATGTGAGACTTGTAAACAGGCTGCTCTACCTCTTCCTTAAGTGTGCGTGGAGGACCTATGGAGAGGTGTCCTCTAGACCCTGCCTGCCTCTTTCCACCAGGGCCTTTCTTTAAGTAACAAGTAGCCCCACCCATAGGAGCTCACAGCCTGCAAGTGTTAATTCACACACACTAGTGTGTACTTATATGTTTAAATGATATGATACTGAAAGATTTACAGAGTAAATCCTTGGCACATGTAATACTTACTAGTTTACTTCATAAGGAAATCAGCTTATTTGTTCCCATTTGAGCCACTTTGCCTTTAGAAACTCACATCCAGCAAAAAAAGAACATTTGTATGCTGATTACGGTCAGTTTGAGGAGCATGTTTGTTTTTACATGCATATAGAGCCCAAATGTCAAATATAATTAGCTTGGGTGGAAAGAATAATTTTAAAAGTTGGAAACAGTTCATTTATGGTGGAATGCTTTAAAATTGCTTTGGTAATAAGTACTGTTTCATCAGTGCTTAATTTGTAGGCAAATATAGGTAATTTCTGTGTGCTTTGAGACAACTAATCTAAAATCCAGATGGCTGTCAGAAATATTTATCTTATAAGTAAACTGGGAAAATTATAAAAATACAACTCGGTTGTAAAAAAAAATTAAAAAAGCCCTCTGATGTTGTTCATACCCAGATTGTAGGGGGGGGGGGTTGGCTCTCAGTGGAGGGCATGCAGGAGGTAGCCTATCAATGATTATCTCTCACCACTGATGTTTCTATATCTCTCTCCATCTCCCCTGCTCTCTGAAATCAATAAAAATATATATTTAAAAAAAGAGTCACAGGTGAAGCAGAGAGAGAGCTGTGTGCTATCTCTGGGACTCTTCAAGCCCTTCCCATTCTAAATATGCATTTTTGCTTGATCCAGAGTAACAGAGTTTGTCTCTAAGTAAATTACACAAGTTATTTTCTCAGCAAGCAAGGGAAATTTATATTTTTAATCATCTCAATTTTGTACTCAGATCAGTTATTGACTTACATGACATTCACCAGGTAAGCTTGATTCATAAATCCAGATATTATATTTGCTTATCATAAGTAATTCTAAAACAGGGAAATCCTGTTGAAACATTCTACTGGTAAGCACCCTTTTCTACACTAATATCATTAGTCAATTTACCATTAGGCTTATTGTTAGCAGCATATTTACAAGTAAATTAGACCAAATATATGGATTCTTTCCTTGGGAACATCCCTTAGTAATGGTAGGAAAATGAATCACAAGCCAGCTGTTTGAATTACTACTTTTCCACAGTAACTATGCCAGGTGCTGATGCTAGAAAGAATACAATCAAACAAAGGCTGAGGCTCTGTTTTTTGAGGAACTCACAGTATTAGTGGAAGTGATGAATAAACTACATAATCAGAGAAAATGTGTTATGGTATGCTAGGACTCAGTAGTGAAAAAATGAGGGACCACTAAAAGCTAGTTAGACAGGATTTAGTTAGATAGGATTAGGAGGTGGCCTATGTGTAGATGGGAAAATACACTCAGAAATTCACTACCAAAATACAGAAGAAATCCAATTAAGTGTCCTAGAGAAAGCAGAGAACATAGAAATGAAGAAAAGGAGGAAATATTAGAAATTAGTGAGACTTAGCCATATAACTCATGTGGTTAGAGCATTGTCCCAATACACCAAGGTTGTGGGTAGGATCTCCATTCAGGGAACATATAAGAATCAACCAATGAATCTCTCTATATAAAAACCTAATATGCAAAGTGTCCCCTCAGGAATTTGACAGGGAGACCAGGAGTTCAATCTCTTGCTATGATATGCACTGACCACCAGGGGGAAGCACAAAATGAAGGAAGGCCCTGTCCAGGAGCCAGAAGTCCCCGATCAGCCCTGATGGCTGGACAGGCCTAGAGACCCTACCTGTGCACAAATTTCATGCACCAGGCTTCTAGTACATAAATAAGTGAACAACAAGTATATCTCTCTCAAAAGCAATAAAATACTGTTAAGAAAATATAATCTGTCATACTTGGTGAAGGGTGAATATGCAAAAGAATCTGCACTGGGGAAGAAAGAGAAAACACATGAAAAGGAATAAACAGAAAAGAAGACAGACCATGTTATCTGGGGTGGAAGAAACCACAAGGGTGTCATGTGCAGAAAGGTATGAAAACACAGAAAAAGAAGAGCAAACAAAATTGAGGGAGCTAGAAAAGAGTGCAACCTTGTGAGGATATAACCTAGGTTGAGTCTTGAGGCACATGTGGGAGCATACTAGTACAAAAGATAGGGGAAACAAGTACAAAGTCATAGGGAGTCTAATACTTTTTGAAAACCACATGTCACTTACTTCCAAAAAATGACTATTTATATTGACCATAAAGTTTATTAATTTCTCAAATTCAAATGACTTAACACTCAGGATAGAATATTTTATGATCATGGAAGACATTCTAAAGATGCATTAGCTTGTGAAGGATCTTCTAATAGAAACTTAAACATTTGTTTATAAAATGCCTCTGATTTTTATTGCATAGTTGTAAGCACTTGATTAATGTTAGCTATTTTTATTTATTTTAATTATGAATTATTAATAGTGTTGGGACACTATTATTATTTGGAAAGATAATCACTCATTTAGATGGAAAATTGTATGTTAAAATCAGTCACATAGCTAGGCCCATGACAGATTGCTTCAGCAATTGTCTTTCTACCATTAGCCACTAAAAAATGGGACAAAATATGTAAAAAATAATTGCTTTTTGAGACAGTAATTCCTGAGAGAAGAAAAACAAGGTGAGCCCTATGATTGTTGCCATTTACTGCCTAGAGACTGTTTGTAGCTTCATAAATAGAGGGCAATCTAAACAGAGGTTGGCAGACTCACTGATATGAGCAAGCCTGAAGGCTGGAGAGGCTGAGGTGGCTAGAATTTGTATGGCAAAGTTTAGAAGATGAGATAGAGTTTTCCAGAAATCCAAGCAGAGCTCTCCTTGAGTTTTTGGCTGAGGACTTACCAATGCATGACATGAAGAAACTACCTAAGGCCAGGAAAGAATGACTGGAAAGCGGTATATCAGACAATCATCATACCTCTCTCCCTATTGTGTTCTACACCAGTCAAAGTGGAAATAATTTGTAAGGCATGGGGTATTGCATTGAATACTCAAAAGAGGCATGGCTCAGGAGTGAGGCTAATTTAGCCCCATACAAAATACTTCTCTGAATGCCATAAGAAAGTTTGAAAAGGTAAAACTGATGGGCATGCTACTTAACTAGAAGCAAGAACAAAATTCAATACTCTTATAAGGAACACAACACAATCCAGCATTCAATCATGTAAAAGACATAATTTTCAGCATCCAAAATGATCATGCATACAAAAAAGAAGAAAAAGTATTACTCATAACTAGGAGAAAAAATAAATAAAACAGATTCATAGAAAGATGACAGAATGAAAACACACAACTGCAAAGTGAAATTCTGAACTTCAAGTCATGGCTGAGAGTGAGATAGACTCCAAGATGATATACCATTGAAAGCAATCTTCCAGCCACATAGATCCAACAATGATAATTGAAAACCTCGACTCAGCAGATAATCTCTGACCATTCAGTGACTTACCACTAAATGCTGCTAACTAGGTGAATCTCTAGGAGCCAGATTTAAAATAAAAATTAAGACAAAAAATTGATCAGTGGCATAATATATCCATCTAACAACAGCACAGCAAAATACATGAAGCCCACACTGGCAGAGTTTAAGGAGAAATAATAGACAATTTTAAAATAATAGTTGAATATTGACAAAAGATTGTTCATTTTATCTAAGTTATCAAATTTTGGGGTATATAGTCCTCTCAACAAATAATATACTGACCCCTTTCTTTTTTCACAATATAAAATATATTTAGAATTTAAGAATAAGTAAAGACCATTTAATTTACCCTCTTAGGAAGCAGTGGAAAACATGAAAATTAGAATTCTCAAATTCAATGTGAACTCTAATATTTTCCTTAGTGAATGTTTTAATGTATTCTTAGTTTTCTTGTACTTATCCTTTATAAAAGTATATTGAAAGCCCCTTCATAAACAAATTAGTCTCTTGAAGCATTATTCATTTTTCAACGCACTTCATTTCTATAAGTATCCTATCATCTCCATGTGGGCAAATACGCAAACACACACACACAGTCACAAAGCTCATTCACACACAATTAAAAGTCCAAATTTATCTTTAGGAGGAAAATTCATGGTTAACCTTTGCTTGTGAAGGTAGAATAATTACCTGGAATCTTAAAACCATTTTAAAACAGAGTTGTTAAGGTTTCAAGAAAAATCTCAACTTAATAACCTGTGAGATAATTGTGTTTCTGTGTTAATTAACAATCCAGTGAATAACCTACAATCTTTTCTCCAGTGAAACACTTATTTTTCTACCTAGTCAAAAGAATGCAAGAAACAACATTTTACTTTTATAGGTAATTAATTGCTCTCAAGATGTGATAGCCCTTTATTTTTAATGTTTGTGTTCAAGGATAGTTGATAATTGGTGTGGGAATATTCCAAGTAGAGGCGATCTTAGCAGATCATTAGATAGGTGAAATAGATATTGTATGTGATTTAAATTTTATGTTCTTTATGTATAAATATATCTGCACTCTAAAGTTTTCACTATATTTTAAAATATAGCTCCTTCCTCTCACCATTGCTTTCTTTTAATGATTAAAATCACCTTTTAAATGTGTTCTTCAAATAAAATAAAATTGGTGATTATTAGTTACTAAATCTAAATAAAAATTAGTTTATAAGATTAACACCCACAAAAAATATAGTGTATAAGATAATCTATAGAATGAAGGAGATAGGCAGTAATTAACTCATGACCCAAACTTTTTGCAAGTTGTTTTCTTTCTCAAGTATCCTATTCAATCTATTTCTCAGTAACAGCTTTTATCAATGTTTATCCCCAGGGTCTTTTTAAAGCCTTTCCTTCTCCAGCTTAAAAAGTCCACAGCATTTGGAACTGTAAGTCAACTCTTCTTTTACAAAACCATTTCCTCTTACTGTACTCATTACTTCTCTTTTCCTTTGTTAGTTTCTGACCATTTATATTTTTCTCACTTTCCTGATTGCTCCTAATTATTTTGTTTCTGAAAAGTAGGCATTGCTCAGAATTGTCCACAACTTTCTTTCCCTCTTTCAGTCTTCTAGCTTGTACAGACTGACCATTTCAACATTGTGACTATTAAACCATGTAATGTAAATGACTATAAAAGTTAGTTTTCAAAATAAGTGCTCTTTCCAATTATATTATAATACTAGAGGCTCAGTGCATGAAATTCATGCACATGGGGGGGAGGGGAGGAGGATGGGGAAGGGGTCTCTTCAGCCCTCTCCAATGCGGGATCCCTTGGGGGATGTCTGATTGCCAAAACCAGCAGGCGGACATCTCTCTCACAATATAGGACCTCTGGATCCTAATTGCTTACCTGCCTGTCTGCCTGATTTCCCCTAAATTCCCTCCCTGCCAGCCCAATCATCCTTAATCGCCTCTGCCAGCCAGCCTGATTGCCCCCAGTTGTCCCCCTGCCAGCCCAGTCTCCCCCAACTGACCCCTGCTGACGTGGTTGCCCTTCACTGCCTCCCCTCTGCTAGCCTGATCTGCCCTCACTACCCCCTCCCCTTTCAGCCTGGTGGCCCCACGCAGCCTGCTGGTCAGTTAACCCCCCTGCCAGCCTGGTCACCCCACACAGATTGCTGGTCAATCATTTGGTCATCCCTCACTAACCCCCCTGCTAGCCTGGTTGCCCCACACAGCCTGTGAGGGCACTGTGACCAATTTTCTTATTACCCTTTTATTAGTATAGATTTTTAACCACCCCATAGGACTTTAATATCTACCTCCAAGTACCACAGTTACCTCACATTCTTCATGTACAAAAATAAATTTATAATTTATTCTTCTTTCTTTCTTTCTTTCTTTCTTTCCTTCTTTCTTTCTTTCTTTCTTTTTTTCTGTCTTTCTTTCTTTCTTTCTTTCTTTCTTTCTTTCTTTCTTTCTTTCTTTCTTTCTTTCTTTTTTATTGTGTTACATGTATACATATCTTCCCATTGCCCCCCCTCCCAGGAGTACCCTAACCCCCCAGTATCTTGTGTTCATTGGTTATGCTTATATGCATGCATACAAGTCCTTTGGTTGATCTCTTATCTACCCCACCTCTCCCTAACCTTCCCACTGTAATTTGACAGTCTGTTTGATGCTTTATGGCCTCTGTATCTATCCTTTTGTTCATCAGTTTATAATGTTCTTTATTATCAACAAATGAGTGAGATCATGTGGTGTTTCTCCTTCATTGCCTGGATTATTTCACTTAACATAAGGCTCTGATACTGAATTTTTTTCAATAATACCATAATTCTTACTAATATTCATACTCATGGTCACATCCTTTTCTTGCTTTCTTCCTAATAACCTGTCACTAAGTCCTACAGATATTTTCTTGACATTGAGGCCCTATCAACCCTCTCTCTATTTCTAGG